>VZTH01013936.1:908067-1085462 GCA_013397815.1 Aleadryas rufinucha | reverse complement strand
TCCTTACTCGATAGAAGAATTCTTAAAATTGTGAATACTGACTCAAGAATTATGTGATATTATCCTTTGTGCTGATTTGGGGAAGGAGAGAGGAGGAGGGGGGTGTGAGTGAAAAGAGGGATTTTGCTTTGATTTTCTTATTATTTTCTTTTCTCTTTTAATTCTGTTAATAAACTTTTCATTTTCTTGATAAGTTTGAGCCTGTTTTGCATTCCTCCAAATCTCCTATCTCACAAAAGATACAGAGGTGAACTAAAACCACTACAAGCCCTTAAATAGGAGGAGAAGTGCCACACTTGGGCTTACTGACAGGTTATCTTGTGTTGTGGAAACCCGAGCCCTGACTGTCCACAAAGAACAGAGCTGTTGCAACAGCTGTGGTAAAAAATGGGGCACATCAGTGCAAAACAGTTAAGTACCGCAAACCAGGCCTCCTGAGGGACTGCTCTCATCATCTTGTAATTGAGAGGTCTCAGTTTAGGCCTGAGGGTTTTTTTTCAGGCTAAACTACCACAGCACAGATTAGAAGTGAAACTCTTATCGATCCTTTATGAGAAGCAGTCACCTCCCCAGCTCTTACAAAGCACTTTCTTGAAAAGGGTCTTTCAAGACAGACCTCCTCTTGGAAGGGGTTGCTTCTGTCTACTCCTAGAAGCAGGCTGGAAGGATCAGCCACACCACCATGAATGACAGCAGTATTAGGAGAAACTTCTTTACAGAAAGAGTGATAAAATATTGGAATGGCCTGCCTGGGGAGGTGGTGGAGTCACCATCCCTGGATGTGTTTAAAAAGAGATTGGATGTGGCGCTCGGTGCCATGGTTTAGTTTAGTTGAGGTGTTAGGACAGAGGTTGGACTCGATGATCTTGAAGGTCTCTTCCAACCTGGTAATTCTGTGATTCTGTGATTCTGTGATTCTGTGATTTCAGCACAGAGCTGATTGATATCCCCAGGCACTGCTATCCTGTTGGTCAAGGGAGCTCAGCTTCAATCCAGTGCCAGCCAAGACTGGTGCTAATTCTGCTCCAGCCAAACTCTGACCCACTGCTCTCCCTTTAGACCGCTCTGCAAGGTGTGTTTATTGAGAAAGATGCTTGAGATGTAAAGATCCTTAAGATAAGCAAGGACTTGAGTAGAGGGAATGGTAGGCAAGTTGTCTTTGCAACAAGCTAGGAAGCCAGCAAATAAATCTCACACAACAGCTCCAACAGGCTGTGACACTAGAAACTAATGTGTATCACTTCTGTGCTATGTCTGAATGGAGCTGTCTCTGCTCATAGTCTGAGGGTCTTTAATTCCCTTTTTCCTGGGGGAAGAACCTTGCATGAAAAGTTCAGCTGTGTGTACTCTGAGTCTTGTGAATCACTTGATTGTGGTCAAAGCCACTGTCATCTTTCAGTTGCTAACTGGCTTCCTAAACATGCCTGCAGAAACAGTAGGATTGCTGTGTGGTAAACAAATTACTTTTGACAGGAGACTGCCAGCACTGCTCCCAGACGCCAGGGAAGCCACAAGATGGGCTGCACCGTGTCTGACTGGAGCAGCTCTAGCATTGCATCCACAGCTAGTGCAGTGTCAGGCTGCTTCTGCAAGCACTGACAAAGAACCGAGCCTGCAAACTCCCACTACCATCTGCTGAAGCTTCATATCCCAAAGGAAAAATGGATTTTTGCTTACACGTATCTTTAAGCATTTCAAGAGCAGAGAAAGCAAGGGCGTAGACATTCTCTCTAGCTAAAAACACAAAGCCATGTTTTTTCTTTATAAGAAAAAATTTACTGCTGCTCCTTGACTTCCCATCTAGGACAGGGTTTCTTTCAAAAGCTTTAGGACCTTTAGTCCCTTTCTGGAGAGCAATCCTTAGGACAGGTACTGTTAAATTCCCAAACAGGTTATTTCTAGAATGTGAAGAGACTGTTTCAAACACAGGTTCCAAAAGGTCTGCAAAGGGCCCTGTATTCCTCCAGGCCCCGAGATGTTACATGGCAAAGTGAATATCAGCAGACAGTGGAGATTTTTTTTTCCCTCCTTGTGCTTCACCTTGAAGCAGCTGTTAGCAAAGCCAGAAAACTCCTCTGCCCCTTGGTGTATTTAATACAGCCTTGGCAAAGGGACTGCAGTCTGTCAGCTCATGAATATGGGAATTGCCTAATTCTCCAGCTATTCTTATTACCTCAGCCTGAGGATCCCAGCTTTCCATAACTAATTCCTGAAATCACAGACTTTCCATTGTCCTTTCTGTCCTTGAGCAGCAAATCGCTCCTCCTCATGTAACTGATGCTGGTGCCTGCTGCGGTGCCACTGGTTTTCCCAGGGCCCTCCCCTGGCAGGGATGGCACCGTGGACAAGGTTACTGACCCCCGCACTCCCGCACACTTCCCGGAGATACTCACCCTTTGCTGCAGTAACTTACAGGAGGATGTCTGGAAAATAACAAATGCTGCATGGCCCTGTGCAGTGGCTCGGGCTGGCTGAACAGCTCTGAAGCCTCGGCAGTGGGCTGGCAGGCTGGCAGCTGTAATGTAATCCGTCCCTGGCAGCAGGGATCTCTCACCCTGTTCCTACAAGCCGCAGAGCTCCCCGACTCCCTCCACATCCCACCTCGTTTGCGACTCCCACAAAGTACCAGGATTTGCAGTGCCTCCCACCTGTCACTTCTTTTTCCCCTCATTGTCACATATGTTCTCAGTCCACCTTCCCTCTCTGTGCCCATGTACCTGTTTTCTACCTCTGTTATTTTTCCTTATCTCACTGATCCTGCGAGCCCTATCCATCCTCCCAAGACTCAGAGCTAAAGCTGTTCCTGTGCTGGAAGGTGATAATGGCTGCCAGGAACCAGCTGTGAGGGCCGCTGCAAACTGAAAAACAGATGGAAGCTGAGACTGGGCTAATTATGAAGCAGGGACTGCAAAACTTGTGGAGATGCTGGCCAGAGGTGCCCAGTTTATTCCCAGAGACAAATGCGTGCATCCTGTGAATGTTGGCAGGTAACATGGGAGCAGGAAACTCATCAAGCTGTGGACAGCTTTCTAATCCTGGCTGTGGAGTGCTGCATGTGATGCCTCCTCATCTCACTAACACCCACGACTGCTGCTGCCAAGCTGCTCTGGACAAGGAGAATGTGCTCACTGCAGTGGCAGCTGAGGAAATCTCCAGGCTGGTTCCAAGGGCTACATTCCTGCAGGGCACAGGCAGGTTAGAGCTTTTGTCGTAGACCAAGAAGCAGCTACAGCAGCACAGGCTATATTGCAACAGGATCATGGCAAGGTGGAAAAACCCCATTAAGATCTTCCTGTTTCTTTTGTGATACAGGATTTTTTTCCCAAGAGCTTGCCAAAAGGGTAACTGCATCAATGGAGCATAAAAACTGGGTTATGTCCTCTAGTAGTTCAGTTCTTAGTTCCAAAGTGGCCCAATTCAAAAGCAGTAGAAGAAATCACCTTTGAAGTTCATGGTTTTGTAATCAGAACCTCCCTTTCAATTAGTCATGTTTATAGGGCTGTAAACACAATAATTCCATCAATACTATGGAACAGTCATGTTGCATTTGTATTAACATAAATGTGTGCTGATGTGCCACAGAGCTAATCTGATATGACAGTAATTGGCTGATGCCCAGCCATGGAGGCCCTGGAGCTATGCTTGCTGTCTCTCCTCTAAAAGAACTGTCCTCTGAAACATTGGAAAGCGAACAAACTGTGATGCCATATCTTGCCTGCCATCAATCAGCAATGCTTCTTGCACCTCCAGCACTGAGGTGTTTGGTTGGGGGAACTGTATTTGAAGTGGAACTTGATATCCTACAAACTTAAATATTAAGAAACCAGGATTTCCAGACTATCTTGTTAGACTAAATCAGACTCAGCAAGCACGCAATGGATAATAAACTCAGAAAATCCATAAAAGCATTCCTTTCCCGTTCCTCTGTGACTACTGGGAGCTGTGCATCATCACCTAGTCTGCAATAGGCTTTTCTTACATAGATGAAGCTTAAGGAGCTTAAAACTTTATAAATGCTTTGGGGCTACTGTTGTTATCTTGTACAGTGCTCTACAGACAGAGGCAAGCCCTAAATCTGAGACTGCAGCTGGGGTTCTCTGGCTAAAGGCCTTAAAGGAGATCAATATAAGCAATGCCTGAGGATGTGAACCAGATCTCAAACACAGTCCACCTCCTGTCCGGGCCACGAAAGCAAGTGGACAGACTCAAAAACCAGGCTAGGATCAGGAGTCTTCACAGTTGCAGTTACAATAGGAACAACTTATTTTGCTTTTGGAAATATACCCTTCAAAGAGCCTTAGTGAGGAGAGACCATATCTTTCTTTAAGGGAGGCTATCAAAGAAACCACAGCAGACACCCAGGATTTCTGTATTTGGCTCATCAGTTCTGTGCATGCTTTGCTGTCTGGCTGCATAATGCCTTGCCTAATGCATCCTTGTCCATGACAGAGCTCTTGGGTTCTACCTCAGTACAAACCAGAGAGACTTGTTTTACTCAGAAATCGTTCTTCTCAACAGTATGGCACTAAAGGCACATCACTTTTGGCAATATGCAAGAGCAGTATCTCAAAATCCCAAAGTGTATGTGGCCCAACAGTGCCCAAAACACCTCATGGAGCAGCCAGTGAAATTAAGAGAAATTTTTTTAAAGTGAGGTGGGGAAGAACACCTTAAATAGGGAATTTGGAATTTGTGCTTAGGTTCTGGATTTGACTTAAATCTTTCTGGGTCTCTTATCTGCTCCTTCATCTGTAAAATGGGACCAATAAAACATCCTCAGATTTTCAGCAGTGCTCCCAGTCTTAACTGATGTCTGTGAAGCATTTTGAGAGCCATGAGTGAAAGAAACCATTACCAAGCCCTCAGGCCTTACTATAATACCAACAAACAAGCAGAGTTGTTTATAATGCTTTTCAGTGCTACAATGACTAGGAAATGAGAAAAGACTAAAGTGTAGATGCACTCAGTGCTGCTTTGCTGCAGTGTAAATGAAAATGGTAGGAGTCGATTTTATAGATTTTCCTCCAGGGAATTCTGTTTTCAATAATGCAGGAAAACTTCTACCTCTGTGGATTCAAACAGATGCCCTTGCTAACACCTCAGGTATCAAAACCTATTATGAATTTGGGAGAATGCATCTTGGGAGTTGAAATCACATGGAAATTAGTAAAAGAAATTACTCACTCGGACCTCGCAGATTTAAAGAGCCAGGTGCTGCCCAGACACCCCTTCCCAACGATTGAACTCAGCCTAGTACCGTACCAGCACACGATATGCCACCTTGCACAGGACAGAAAGCCCCCAGGCGTCTCCAAGGCTCGATCCTGCCGACTGCAGAGCTCTCTGTCCCTGCGGGTGCCGTTTTAGGAGCCGAGAGGAGCGGCCGGGCTCGCCCGGACCAGGGCACGGGCAGAGCGCTCCGGCCCGTGCTGCGCCAGCCGAGCCCCCGCTGCTGCCACCTACCGAGCGAGTGCGGGGTGCGGGGACATGCGGGACACTGGCAGCGAGCAGGTGGCAGCCGGGGCAGGTGTGGAAGGGCTTGGGAAGAGCGTGTGTTCCCCGCTCCCGTCTCCGCGCTGGGCGCGGAGCTGTCGGCAGGACCCGAGCGGCCCCGCTGGACCCGGGGAACGCACAGATAAATCATAAAGCTCTCCATGAGCGGTCCCGCAGCCCTCCCCGCCGCGCAGCCATTTGCCTTTGTTGCAGCCCCGCACCCGCAAGGTGCGGCGGGGCCGGGGCTGAGGATGAATAAGGAGCTCGCTCCCCGGTCGCTCTCCCCTCACAGCAGGGCGGTGGGGACACATCCTGCGGGACTGGCTGCCGAGAGGGACCCGCCCGCCGCCCGCACCTACCTACCTGCGGAGCCCGCCCGGGACGCGTCGCCCGNAGAGGGCTGAGGGGACTGAGCGGGCGGTACTGAGGGGACAGAGCGGGGGGTCCCCGGAGGGCCCCGCCCCGAGCGGGGCTGAGGGGATGGAGCGGGGCGTCCCCGCGGGGCCGGGAGCGGGCGGTGCTGAGGGGACAGGGCGGGGGGTCCTCGCGGGGCCGGGAGGAGGCGGCCCCGCAGCCTCGGCTTTAGGGCGCTCGGCTCTCGTTGCCCGCCCTCCTCCCCAGCCCTGTGCCTTTCCTTCCCCAGAGTGCCGGGCAGTTCCGAGCTGGGCTTAGGTTAGCCCTCGGCTTCCTCTTACGGTGCTTGGGATCCCTCATTTTCCATATCCGGTAGCTTTTCTTTAGACTGGCCACCTCGGGAGTCCCTATCTCCGGTCACAGATCGCACGTTCTTTTGTCCTACAGCAAGCACGGCTCTGGTGACTCTCCTGACTCTCTTCCTGCATCAGCCTCTACAGGCTCTTACACGTGACGGGCAGTCTCTCTGGAAAGAGAGGAGCTGCTCTGAGAATAAAGCCAAGGCAGTGGTAACGCCTCTGTTTATCCCTGTTCCTGGGCATAGGAATACAAATTGTATCCTGCATTTACAACTATTTTAATTGACCATTCATTTTAGGGATAACCATGACAGCTTGAACCTCTTCCCTCTCAGTCAGTAAGGACTTGGCAAATTAATGGTTATGTTGATTGTTCCTAGGATTAAGTGCCGCAGTTCACTGGCTCTATCATGTAATACTAGATTGAGCTGGGTCTTGTTACCAGACTTGTACGTGTGTGTGTGTGTGTTCATCTCGTGCTGAACAGGCACGTTCTGGACTGGTGAGACATGTTAAAAGGAGGCTCCCTGATCAGAATTGCTCACATTCATGGGGTTTTTTAAGTGATCCAGCTATAGGTAAAGACATTGTTTCTGTTTGAGGACATTAATTAGAGAAGAACAAAATTCTGCAGAGAAAAGTTGATTGTGGAGAGAAATAAATAGCATAGCAACCCTGAACTCTTTCTGTGTTCAACACCTGATTATAAAAGTATTTTTTTTCTTTCTGAGGTCTGTCAAACTCTCATTTCACCTCAGTAGAAAGGGATTTCAGTGGCGCTGGGATCACGGCATCCTCCACCGAAGGCTCTTAAATTACAAATAAAACATACGAAACCTCTTCAGTAAGCCTCATCTGACAGAGGAAAAGACAGAGACAGAATGTGCTCAAGGTCACAGAGATGGTCTCTGGCACAACTGGGAAAAACTGCCAGAGCTGAGG
The DNA here is from genome assembly GCA_013397815.1 of Aleadryas rufinucha. NCBI lineage: Eukaryota > Metazoa > Chordata > Aves > Passeriformes > Aleadryas > Aleadryas rufinucha. Next base: position 1,078,314 of record VZTH01013936.1, on the reverse strand, counting down.
TGTCCTGTCCTTGGTCTTCATCTGCCAGACTTTGCCATTCTGTCCCAAGAAGGCACCTGGGGTAAACCCAGCCCTGCCTTCAAGGAAGGGCAGGGGAGAGGGAACAGGAGCCAGCTGTCCTTTAGTTCCCCTTGGTCATTCTGGGCCCATATACTGCTCATGTAGTAAACAATCTCGTTATTAAAGGGTTTCCTTGGACACAAGGACGCTTGGGGGATGACCCAGTGTTACTGTGCTGTAAAGAAGGATGATAAGGAGAACTTGGAGACCTATTGTGATGGTCTTTGCAGCTCCCCCTGCAATGAGCTGCCTCCTTTTCCAATGAGTGCTAATTTATAAATAGCCCTGATTCCGATACTCAGAGAAAGCTTTTGTTTCTCCTTGTACTTGATATATGTGATACTCTGCAGTGGAGAGCAGATGTTTGTACCAGATTCTGCTCCCATGGAAATGCGCAGTGGAAGACTCGGAGGCAAGGGGTGAAATAGCATCAGGGTTATCTCTTGTCCTCAGCTCAGAGCTCCTGTTACAGCCAGTCTGAAAGGCCAGGAGACGCCCTTGGACTTAACCAGCACAGTCTCGAGTCTGTGCCTGTGTCTCTGCTGGAGATGAACATCCTGTTGTTTGCAGAGTCCACTTACAGCTAAAGCTAAAAAAAAAAGTATCTGTCTGCATAAACAGGAATTTTCCTCAATTGCAGGAGCCAGCAGAGGACACTGCTTTGTCTCTGTCTCTGAAAGGGCTGAGTAATGGTTTGCTTGTTTGTTTTGTTCTTTTTGCTGCCTTCTTTCAGCTCCATGACTTTGGTGGCGCCTTTGGTAGAAGAACAGTTGCCATTGCTTCCATTTTATCCATATCCACCAGAGGATTTTGCTTTCCAGATTGTTTGCTGCTGCTGACGCCATAGCAATAATGCTCCTGTATAGCTTTACTTAAGGGAGGGAAGAAACAAAACCACATGACAAATTGGTCCAATTTATCACAGCAACAGAAACCTGCAATTCAGTTCAATCGCCCCCACCGGCCAGCTTAGACAGCATCAATATTTAATGACCTGAGTGCCACTGCCTTCACAGCTCAGGCTCCACCTCTGCCCCTCGCCTCATCGCAGGTACCTCCCGGGCGTGTCACTCCACTAGTGTGGAGAGCACCCCTAAAGTTCCTCTGGGTGAGCAGGGTCTGCCTTCAGCCTGGCAGGTCAAGCCTGCTTGTTACCCAAAGGGGCACAGCCCAGACCTGCTGGGTACAATCAAACTCTGCCCCTTTTTCCTGCCTGATTGGACCATCCATGCCGTAGGTTTATGCCTAAGTAACAGCTCCAGGCTTTCTGGGCATGCCTGTGGTCTGTGGCAAACAGGAAAGCAGGAGTAGGACTGGACCATTGCAGCTCATGGCCTCTCCTACAGTCTTTTTTTTGGTAATTGTATAACCCAGACAGGACTGTTCACTTGGTAGCAAGCTAGAGGTGACTTCTGTTCAGCTGTCTGTATCTGTTCCCATTATTCAGGCAGCAGTATTTTATTCCAGAAGGAGTTGCAGTGAAATAAAATGCCAGCAACATGTCCTGCACATGGTGCAGGAAGACTTGAAAAGGATGAGTCGAGCTATGCCAAATCCCTCCCACTGTGAGCAAAGAGGGGCATCAGAGGAGGTTGGGAATCTCTTACTGGGCCCAGGCTCTAAACTGGCCACAGCAATTGGCATCCAAGAACATCTCCCAGCTCCACCCCAGCATGTGGCCCCTTTCTGGCTCACTCTGCCTGGGACAGTAACAGGAACAAGTGACAGGTTATACAGATATATACGGCCATAGGCACGTTCCCTCATGGCTGTCTTGCCTCAGGTTTTCTGGTCTATAAAATGGACGTGACCGTGATCTCCTGGTGACAAGCACAAAGTAAAACAAAGCATTTTTATCAGGGCTGTGGTGGAGCAGAGGAATTTCTGCTGCTGGACCAGCAACTTCAATTCCTCCAGGAAGACAGCATCTTCCACTAGGCTCTCTTGAAAAACATGGGGGTTCACTTGAAAACCCCCATGATTGAGCAAATTGCATATTCCAAAGGGGGAGTTCATTATCCACTCCAGTGGCAGCAAGTGGCAGAGGCCATTACAATAAATGGCTTTTTGGGAAGATGGCTCTCTAATTCACTTGGTATTTAACACTGGCCATGGGGGTCAGCTGTTTATATAAGATAGATTCAGCAAAGCCCTTTTGTGACCATCTCCCTGCACTAAGGAGCTGTTAGAATAAGGGTGATTAGGAATAAACATAAGAGCAGAGGCTTCTGCATCAAAACAGTTTGGGCCAGTGGCTGCACAGCCGAGGGGACGATGATGTGCACAGAGGACTCAGGTATTGAGGAGGGAAAAACTGGCTTGCTGCAGTTCATCCAGAGATGCTGGGCCATTTCCAGTGCCAGAGCTTGGCTGCTGAGGGATAGCTTCCATCCCATGGAGCACTTGGTGACTGTCCCCAGACCCTCTGCTCTTGCAGTTGTAGGGCACCTGTCTTGTTATGGGCATGGCTCAAATGCCCAGCAGAGCTGTGCAGAATAATATGTAACTCAACAGACACCTGCAAGTGCCCTAGCAAATACTTAATGGATTGTTCCACCAGTTAACTGTCCAAGAAAGGAATTGAGAGCCAATTGAGTGCATTCCAAATCACAACTCTGTTAAAAAAAAATAACATAGAGCACAGCTCTTCCTCCTGGCAGCCTTCCAGTTATTAATTTCCATGTATCAGCTACATCTGAATGGGCTTGGTCTTCCGCCCACTGTTTCTATTTATTTGTTTTCCATTCATCTCCACTAAAATTAAAACTCAAAGCCTTCCAGAGAGAATGGAAAACAAACATGCTGAACCAATACTGCTGCCCACATTCAACCAGCAGAAACCCCTGCACTTTTTCCTCCTCTGCAGTGAGGCAAGATCTAATTTTTAAGACTCTGGCCTTTCACCTGAAAAATAGCACAGGCAGCTATGGCATTAGCAGAGCCTCAAACTCTTCTTCCAGACACATCAGTAGGCAGCACCCTTCAGCTCTTGACTGGTGTTTACTATCCTCCAGGTCACTGCAGAGGCCCTGCACTGGATTAAACAACTTCTGCTTGGTTTAAAAGACAGAGCTGATGGTCCAGATGGTCACACTGGCTGAAGTTTACGGGTCACGATTAAAGGGAAGGCAGGGACTGGTGACATAGTAGGGGTCTGCTTCAGACTGCCCAAACAGGAAGATTGAGCTGATAAAGTCCTTTACAAACAGATAGGAACAGCATCGTGTTCACAAGTCCTGGTCCTTGTAGGGGACAACCATCCCAATACCTGTTAGAGGGACAACACAGAGGGGACAGGCACGATCCCAACATCCNTACTATCCTCCAGGTCACTGCAGAGGCCCTGCACTGGATTAAACAACTTCTGCTTGGTTTAAAAGACAGAGCTGATGGTCCAGATGGTCACACTGGCTGAAGTTTACGGGTCACGATTAAAGGGAAGGCAGGGACTGGTGACATAGTAGGGGTCTGCTTCAGACTGCCCAAACAGGAAGATTGAGCTGATAAAGTCCTTTACAAACAGATAGGAACAGCATCGTGTTCACAAGTCCTGGTCCTTGTAGGGGACAACCATCCCAATACCTGTTAGAGGGACAACACAGAGGGGACAGGCACGTTCCCAGAATGCACTGCTGATTACTTCCTTCTCCAAGACACAGAGGAACCAACAAGGAGAGGTGCAATGCTGGACCTTGTCCTCATCCACAAGGAGGAGCTGGTGGGGAACGCAAAGCTCAAGGGCAGCCTTGGCTGCAGTAACCATGGGATGATGGAATTCAAGGGTGGCAAGGAGGGTGCACAGCAAGCTCCCTACCCTGGACTTCAGGAGANAGGAGGAGCTGGTGGGGAACGCAAAGCTCAAGGGCAGCCTTGGCTGCAGTAACCATGGGATGATGGAATTCAAGGGTGGCAAGGAGGGTGCACAGCAAGCTCTCTACCCTGGACTTCAGGAGAGCAGACTGGCTTCTTCAGGACCTGCTTGGTAGAGTACCCTGGGACAAAGCCCTGGAGGGCCCAAGAAAGCTGGTTAATATTCAAGAATCACCTTCTCCAAGCTCAGGAGCAATGCATCCCAACAAAGAGGAAGTCAGGCAAAAACACCAGGAAGCCTTCATGGATGAACAAAGAGCTCGTGGACAAACTCAAACAAAAGGAAACCTACAGAGGGTGGAAGCAAGGACNGTCTTTGCAGCTCCCCCTGCAATGAGCTGCCTCCTTTTCCAATGAGTGCTAATTTATAAATAGCCCTGATTCCGATACTCAGAGAAAGCTTTTGTTTCTCCTTGTACTTGATATATGTGATACTCTGCAGTGGAGAGCAGATGTTTGTACCAGATTCTGCTCCCATGGAAATGCGCAGTGGAAGACTCGGAGGCAAGGGGTGAAATAGCATCAGGGTTATCTCTTGTCCTCAGCTCAGAGCTCCTGTTACAGCCAGTCTGAAAGGCCAGGAGACGCCCTTGGACTTAACCAGCACAGTCTCGAGTCTGTGCCTGTGTCTCTGCTGGAGATGAACATCCTGTTGTTTGCAGAGTCCACTTACAGCTAAAGCTAAAAAAAAAAGTATCTGTCTGCATAAACAGGAATTTTCCTCAATTGCAGGAGCCAGCAGAGGACACTGCTTTGTCTCTGTCTCTGAAAGGGCTGAGTAATGGTTTGCTTGTTTGTTTTGTTCTTTTTGCTGCCTTCTTTCAGCTCCATGACTTTGGTGGCGCCTTTGGTAGAAGAACAGTTGCCATTGCTTCCATTTTATCCATATCCACCAGAGGATTTTGCTTTCCAGATTGTTTGCTGCTGCTGACGCCATAGCAATAATGCTCCTGTATAGCTTTACTTAAGGGAGGGAAGAAACAAAACCACATGACAAATTGGTCCAATTTATCACAGCAACAGAAACCTGCAATTCAGTTCAATCGCCCCCACCGGCCAGCTTAGACAGCATCAATATTTAATGACCTGAGTGCCACTGCCTTCACAGCTCAGGCTCCACCTCTGCCCCTCGCCTCATCGCAGGTACCTCCCGGGCGTGTCACTCCACTAGTGTGGAGAGCACCCCTAAAGTTCCTCTGGGTGAGCAGGGTCTGCCTTCAGCCTGGCAGGTCAAGCCTGCTTGTTACCCAAAGGGGCACAGCCCAGACCTGCTGGGTACAATCAAACTCTGCCCCTTTTTCCTGCCTGATTGGACCATCCATGCCGTAGGTTTATGCCTAAGTAACAGCTCCAGGCTTTCTGGGCATGCCTGTGGTCTGTGGCAAACAGGAAAGCAGGAGTAGGACTGGACCATTGCAGCTCATGGCCTCTCCTACAGTCTTTTTTTTGGTAATTGTATAACCCAGACAGGACTGTTCACTTGGTAGCAAGCTAGAGGTGACTTCTGTTCAGCTGTCTGTATCTGTTCCCATTATTCAGGCAGCAGTATTTTATTCCAGAAGGAGTTGCAGTGAAATAAAATGCCAGCAACATGTCCTGCACATGGTGCAGGAAGACTTGAAAAGGATGAGTCGAGCTATGCCAAATCCCTCCCACTGTGAGCAAAGAGGGGCATCAGAGGAGGTTGGGAATCTCTTACTGGGCCCAGGCTCTAAACTGGCCACAGCAATTGGCATCCAAGAACATCTCCCAGCTCCACCCCAGCATGTGGCCCCTTTCTGGCTCACTCTGCCTGGGACAGTAACAGGAACAAGTGACAGGTTATACAGATATATACGGCCATAGGCACGTTCCCTCATGGCTGTCTTGCCTCAGGTTTTCTGGTCTATAAAATGGACGTGACCGTGATCTCCTGGTGACAAGCACAAAGTAAAACAAAGCATTTTTATCAGGGCTGTGGTGGAGCAGAGGAATTTCTGCTGCTGGACCAGCAACTTCAATTCCTCCAGGAAGACAGCATCTTCCACTAGGCTCTCTTGAAAAACATGGGGGTTCACTTGAAAACCCCCATGATTGAGCAAATTGCATATTCCAAAGGGGGAGTTCATTATCCACTCCAGTGGCAGCAAGTGGCAGAGGCCATTACAATAAATGGCTTTTTGGGAAGATGGCTCTCTAATTCACTTGGTATTTAACACTGGCCATGGGGGTCAGCTGTTTATATAAGATAGATTCAGCAAAGCCCTTTTGTGACCATCTCCCTGCACTAAGGAGCTGTTAGAATAAGGGTGATTAGGAATAAACATAAGAGCAGAGGCTTCTGCATCAAAACAGTTTGGGCCAGTGGCTGCACAGCCGAGGGGACGATGATGTGCACAGAGGACTCAGGTATTGAGGAGGGAAAAACTGGCTTGCTGCAGTTCATCCAGAGATGCTGGGCCATTTCCAGTGCCAGAGCTTGGCTGCTGAGGGATAGCTTCCATCCCATGGAGCACTTGGTGACTGTCCCCAGACCCTCTGCTCTTGCAGTTGTAGGGCACCTGTCTTGTTATGGGCATGGCTCAAATGCCCAGCAGAGCTGTGCAGAATAATATGTAACTCAACAGACACCTGCAAGTGCCCTAGCAAATACTTAATGGATTGTTCCACCAGTTAACTGTCCAAGAAAGGAATTGAGAGCCAATTGAGTGCATTCCAAATCACAACTCTGTTAAAAAAAAATAACATAGAGCACAGCTCTTCCTCCTGGCAGCCTTCCAGTTATTAATTTCCATGTATCAGCTACATCTGAATGGGCTTGGTCTTCCGCCCACTGTTTCTATTTATTTGTTTTCCATTCATCTCCACTAAAATTAAAACTCAAAGCCTTCCAGAGAGAATGGAAAACAAACATGCTGAACCAATACTGCTGCCCACATTCAACCAGCAGAAACCCCTGCACTTTTTCCTCCTCTGCAGTGAGGCAAGATCTAATTTTTAAGACTCTGGCCTTTCACCTGAAAAATAGCACAGGCAGCTATGGCATTAGCAGAGCCTCAAACTCTTCTTCCAGAGACATCAGTAGGCAGCACCCTTCAGCTCTTGACTGGTGTTTACTATCCTCCAGGTCACTGCAGAGGCCCTGCACTGGATTAAACAACTTCTGCTTGGTTTAAAAGACAGAGCTGATGGTCCAGATGGTCACACTGGCTGAAGTTTACGGGTCACGATTAAAGGGAAGGCAGGGACTGGTGACATAGTAGGGGTCTGCTTCAGACTGCCCAAACAGGAAGATTGAGCTGATAAAGTCCTTTACAAACAGATAGGAACAGCATCGTGTTCACAAGTCCTGGTCCTTGTAGGGGACAACCATCCCAATACCTGTTAGAGGGACAACACAGAGGGGACAGGCACGTTCCCAGAATGCACTGCTGATTACTTCCTTCTCCAAGACACAGAGGAACCAACAAGGAGAGGTGCAATGCTGGACCTTGTCCTCATCCACAAGGAGGAGCTGGTGGGGAACGCAAAGCTCAAGGGCAGCCTTGGCTGCAGTAACCATGGGATGATGGAATTCAAGGGTGGCAAGGAGGGTGCACAGCAAGCTCTCTACCCTGGACTTCAGGAGAGCAGACTGGCTTCTTCAGGACCTGCTTGGTAGAGTACCCTGGGACAAAGCCCTGGAGGGCCCAAGAAAGCTGGTTAATATTCAAGAATCACCTTCTCCAAGCTCAGGAGCAATGCATCCCAACAAAGAGGAAGTCAGGCAAAAACACCAGGAAGCCTTCATGGATGAACAAAGAGCTCGTGGACAAACTCAAACAAAAGGAAACCTACAGAGGGTGGAAGCAAGGACAGGTAGTCTATGGGGAATACAAAGAAAGCACCCAGCCTCCCTCATGTTTGCTTGATTTCTTATTGGTGTCTTGGTTTGTTCTGGACCCATCTTTATTTCAAAGCACATCACTCAATAAAATGTTTTTGCTATAAAATCCCAGGCTTTTACAATGGCCCGATTCTTTATGCATCCCATTGTGAATAAGAACTGAAAAGCCAAAGGTTATGAACTTACTTTTAAAGTGATACAAATTACAAAATACCCTCATTTACAACTACAGTATTTAAATCCTATTTGCAACAGCACAATCAATAGAATCCAACTGCTGATGTACAGGAAGGGATTCTTACTGAGTAAAATGCACTAAAATAAGGCTTTGGTCTTTTTCAGTCTTTTTCAAATGTTTTCCTTCCGTAAAAACATACACAAGTGAGTGCATAGTGCTAGATATGAGTCTGGTTGAATATGAAATTCTTCTGCTTGTTACCTAAAACGATTTCCTTCCTCCAATGAAGAGAGTTTCCAGTTCTGTGTTTATGGCATCGTCAGGAATTACATCATCCTCCATAAACTCATCTCCAAGCTTCTTCCACCATGGCCAACGAGAGTATTTCAGCATAGTGTTGTGGGTTTGTCTTGCCTTGGTAGCTACAGGGATTGATCGACTCATAAAGGCACCAAGATCTTTTTCTGTGGTCTCTGCTAAACCTGGAGCATCTGCAAGAAAAAGGAGAAGAGTTTTCTGTATTTTGTTTGTGGTTTTATGAGTATAAAAAAAAAAAAAAAAGGCGCATTACCCTCCCACTTCCCACTGTCCTGGGTCACTCCTTTCCCTGTGCTGGCATTGCAATTTTATAACTACATGATAAATCATAAATCTGATTGGAGAGGCAATCCAAATAAAGGCTAATCTGAAAAAATAAATACGTAATGGGGCAGAAAGAAGAAAGGGGAAAGATGGACTACTTCTTTCAGGTGCAGTGGTGGCATCCACCAAAATGACTTCTTGTGGAACTATAACCTCACGGGATCTCCTGGTCACTACTGCTGGATCAGCACTCCTGGTGCAGGGTGACATCAGCACGGTGTTCCCACCGCTCTGGTGCAGCATCACTCTGAATTCCCTGCTTGGGGGACCCAGCACAGTGTGAGTGTGTTGTTGATTTGCCTGCTCAGGGAGTGATGAGCTGCAGTGACACAGCACGTGACAGACTAAATAATGGAATTCAGTAACTTGCTGAATTCTGCCCGTCTTGGGTGCTCTCTGGTGGCTGCAGTTTGCTACTCTCATTCTTTCATGCGGCCACTTGTCTGGAATTAAGACAACACAGTCGTGAATTCCATTTCACCTAAAGCCAGGCCAGAGAAAATTAAAACATGAAATTCACAGCTCGAAGATTTCCCTCTTTATCTGGAAGGGGTGAGAGTGTTTTAACCAGCAGCTTACTTACAACACAAGAAAACAAACCAAAGCAAAACAAATGTGGGTGAATAGGTTGTGTGAGACCCTCTTTTAAGAAATTCTAATGCCTCTTACAGAGCCATTGCTTTTCTTGTGAATATATCAGAGAGAAGCTTTCAGCAGAAGAATAAGATGCTCCTTGAAAAACAGGTGTGTATATTTAACCTACAGCAGCACTTGGATAATCTCTAACAAAGCCTGAATCTCAAGATAAGGCATATGGCAAAGGAAGAAAGATATTTCAGTTTGGAAATGAGGCTTTACCACTGCTCACTGTAATTTTCCCTCAAAATTAGTTTAATCCAAATGGTAATCAAAGCCATGATCAGAGCAGTCACATACTCATTAGCAGCTCCACATCGGTGTTGACCTGAGCCAGTAAAGCCTCTCTCCGCTGCGCTGCTCTCTGATCCAGCCTGCTCCTCAACAGGAACTGTGCCAGCTTTGCCTGAGCCTGCGTATGCAATTCTTTACTCGTTTCTTCTGACATTTGGGAAGCCTGGAGGAAAGTAACAGTTTGTTACCATTAGGAGCTGGTTATTTTAAAACTTCTGGGGGCAGAATAATGCCTAAACAAGGAATGCAAATGCTGTTCTTAATTGTTAACGTCATAATTTTGCTTCCTCTGCAACTCTCTCCAAAGTTATCCGTCATCATGTATACAAATTTTCCAATTACAGTTTGCTTTGACACTTTTTATTAGATTAATGGTTAAAATCCCCAATATCCTAGTGCCTTGCTGTCAAACAAGCAGGGTTAATACATACATACCTCAAATGGATTAACTTGGTCAGAATTTATGAAGCTGAATATATTTCATCTCTACAGTATTTTATGTTGCATCATTAATGCAAATTATGAAATGACTAAGAAACAGACCGGATGCAATCTGATGTAATCATCCACCTTCTGCTGCAAAGCTAGTCTCTGCTCATCAGTCAGTCCCTTGGGTTCTTTCCAAGGAGAGAGAGGTCTCCTCCTCCTTCGTTTCTCCAAGAATTTACAAGCCTTTGTAAGGAACATACGAGAATATGACAATCACAGAGAGGAAGTTTGTCTTTCTGTTTTGTTTGTAATCAATCAGTGAAAGAAAAGGGTTTCAGTACTGCATCTGCTAGAGCTTAAATGCAGCTATGATGCTGAAAAGACAACAGACAAGGTCAGCATGAACACTAAACAGTAAGTAATAATACTCATAATAAGTTACTGACTCATCTGTAGTATGCTGACATTCCAACCCTGGGTTTCAAAGAAGCAGCTTTTATATTTTAATTACAAGACTGTATTAGGCTTTGTAGCCTATAGGAGGTTTAACCCTTTAAAGCAACTTGTGGCTCTAGACTACCACCCTCTGAGTAATTTTTTTAATAAATTATGGCTACATTGACAGTAAGAGAATAAAGAGAGTTTTATGAGGCTTCGCAATAACCCGCTCAGTCCTATCTACTGTTAGAACAAAGTATAAATACTTACTGCTCTCTGAATGATGATAGCTGCCTTATACTCCTTAAGAGATTGTTTCTGCTGATGAAAAATTCTTCTTGCTCTATACCCTCGCCAGAATCTCTGGATAGTTAATGCTGATTTCTCCTCCATTTCCTCCATGTATTTATTCACCTGACCTACAAAGGTAACAAAAATCCAGTTACAAGACTGTGGTTTAGGTTCTCTTAACAATTTACATTGTTAATCATCAAACTAGATAGTACCAAAAAACTTGGGTGCTCTCAGTTAAAAGCCCCCAAGGTCTGCTAGCTGTAGGCCAGGTCTTGCAGAACATAGCTGCAATGGAGCTTTGCAACACAAGAAAACTGGTTCTCCCTTTCTCCTGCACCATTTTGAAGGCAGCAGATCTTGATCAGTAGTTACTGAGCCCTGGGGGAATTAGCACATTCTCTTTCAGATAATTGGGTCAGGAGAAGAGACAGTAAGACTACAGTGCAAATAGACATGTAAGATTAGGAAATAGATTTGGGGAAATTGTTCCTAAGGAGTCCCAGACAGTTTAATCTTCTGCTATAGTTTAATATAAATCATACTGGCATGGACAACTTCCAGTAAGGCCAGCTGTCGTTCATGGAAGAGTCTCATGGCCCTCTGTCTCTGAAGTTGCATTTGCAGTTTTAGAGCTTCCTCTTCCTTCTGTTTTGTTAAATGCTGCAGCTCCTGTTCCCGTTTAGCTCTGCAATACACAAATCATTAACAATTACCTTAAGTTGTACATTTCTTTAAAGTATCTCTCTTTTTCTTTGTGTTAAGTGGTCCAGCATTGAGACAGAAAATCCACAAAACAATCTGCTATGCCAGCTGTTGGCTGCAAAATGACACCAAACAATGAGAAGTCTCCTGGAAATTAACAAATTACCACACTATCTATAGCCATGAAAAACTCTGAACCACTCTATTGAAATTGAAGTATAAATCTTTACTTAGGAAAAAGTTCCAAGGACCCTGAAGGGAATTATGGGACATTCATGTGGGACATTCACAGCCAGAATGAACTGGAACAATAATTTGGTTCCATCATCTGGTGAAGAGGTAAAGCAACATTAGCCACCTGCTCCAGTATGCACCTTTTCCAGTCCATCCATCAGCATGCATGGCACCTGCTTCCCACAACACATATCATTATTTCTGTCGTGACTGCAAGAGTAGATCAGAATGTTGGCTGCCAAGCCTCACTTCTTAATTTTGGAGGGATTTTTTTTCTCCAGGAAATACAGACTGACACATTTGCTCCATCAACTTTGTTAAGAGAACACTATGAAAGAATTTTCTTGCAAATTCTTCCTGATCTGTTCTAGATTTTATTTTAGGATGTTGCCCTGCTGTGCACTAAAAAGCTGCAGCAGATGTTTCACAGATGAGACAATTGAAAACTGCAGCTGGCCCTGGAGTGTTTAAGCTAATAACAACATGTACATCAGTTATATACACAGCAATGTATCTATATAGAGACTAACATAAAAACACAACACACTGATGTATCAATACTGGTAATTACTGAGATCATTTGGCCATGGTCTCAGTGAAGAGGAGGTGTGAGCTAAGACTCTCCCTCCCTTCACTGCCCCTTCTCATCCCATGGACCCAACCTCATTAGCAGCTTAAGGCCTGAGAATGTACAACTTCACCCCACGACAAGGTAACAATGGGACTTCTCTGCTCCTATTGCAGCAAAATCACTTCCCCACTCAGGACCTGAGTACCTCCTCTGGGCCCACAGCCCAGAGTTCTGCTCTCCTCTAGCACTTTTCTGGGGACAATGAAAAAGTGCTTTAAGTACTAGGAAAGAAAACCAATGGCCAGAGCAGAGGTATAAGGGATGCCAGAGGAGGAAAATGTCCACAGACCAGAACTAATGTCCAGCAATTTTGCTATTGCTGCATGGCACATACCTTTAGATTCACAGTACTACTGAGCTATTTGTGTGTTTCCCATCAGTAGTATAAATGGAGCTATAATTTTTCCACCAACCGTAATTTCTCTTTAGTCTCTATAAGTGGTTGTAGAGAGATTGGGATGGAAGCTGTTGTGTAAAAGAGATGCTCTGGATTTAAAGATCTGACCCTAACAGATAAAAAAGCCTACACCACAATCTGACAGACCATAATCCTTTTACAACTGTAATGCAGACTTGAGGTGTACCCACACACCTACCTGCAGAGACAGATCATGATACATGTGATTATATCAGAATGATTTCAAGGAAACTAAAGGTTTCCAGCCCACACACTTCTGCAAATTAGAGCTGTAAATGTTTACATTTTTAATTCAGGCAATTAATATTCTAATCCAAATATTATATTTCTAAGGTGAATGAAGTCACAGGACCAAACAGGACTTTTGATGACATTTTCTTGATAAACCTATTAATATTTTGCCCATTGATTTTTATCAGCTTCACTAGGTTCAAAACTACAAAAATGTTTCATGAAATTCTCAGATGCACATCTGTGAAACCAAGAGTGTCTGTCAGGTATTTAAATGATTCTTTGATACTGATTCTCTCCTGTGTAGTCTGCAAAATACATGGTCTTCTTCATCCTCTGTTTCTCCTAATGATGAATGTATTTGCTTGCACAAGACCACACTGTGACAGGGAACTGCCTCTGAACTAAAGTAAAACACACACAGAGTAAGATCCAAGCTTCCTTCAGCAGTTCATGGCACAGAGCAGCCTCCCTCTGGTCATCTCTTTAGAAATGTAAAATGGTTTCATTTTTGATGCATTATTAATAAAAAATATTGCCATTTTAAATGTCCTACAATTAGCTATGTAACAGTGAACTAGCTTCAAGGAGAGACTACAGGCTTTAACATTCACTGAGGAGACATTTCTGAAACCACGGTTTAAAAGTTTATAACTTGCAGAGTTTAAGATCTTCCCCTGCAGCTGCAGGTGAGCAAAGTTTAGAGTTTCAATCTCGGCAGTATTTAACCACACTTGTTCTAAAATAAATCTGCAAACATAACCAGAACCCGACTGCTAAAAATTAACAAGTCCTTTTAAAAGCTCTGCTAAAGACATGTCTACAATATTCCAAACACTATTTTTCAGTGTAATGTTTTGACCTAGACAGAAGAAAACCAATACTGGCACTGTACAGTTACTGTATTTGCTCAGTACACTGGTACTGAGTGAGCCATGAACTCTGTAAGGATATTACTAAGTTTCCATTCCTCTCAATATTAAACAAACACTTTCAAAAGTCCATTCAAAGGACTCAAGAACTACTTAAAAGGCACACACTAATCCTTACAATATTGAAAATATGACAGAAGGGAGTCAAGCAGCTTGGTGGTTGCTGATAGTCTCACCACTCTTTTGCTGCTACTTTTCCACGTTATGTGTGAGCCCATTATCCACTTTCTCTGGGCTATGAGTTTGGCTTGCAGGCTTGCAAGGTGCCTGATGAGGGAAGGAATATTGGCTTCAAGTGTATGGTGGAGTAAAAAGGAGTGACAAGGATGTCTGACTGCAGCACCAAAGTGCAGTGACCAGTGGCCCTCAATAGACACACTGCTTGCCCCTGCAAATCTTGCAGAATTTAAAGATTAGACCTTAGATAGTCCAGCATCCTCTTAAGGCAAGTCTGGACAATAAAGCATAAATGTTTGCTTTGTATTGCTTTGGTCACAATGCAATGTGATTTGACAATGATTTCTAAGATCTACTTTTGACACAGTAATGATCAACGTGCAAAAAAAGTTTGCAAAAGCCTGCTATGGAGTCCGCACTTGATTTAGATCCCTTAACCTATGTTAAATTCACACTAAATCACTCAAAAGAGTTAGCCTAACATGTGCTAACATTACTGCTGAAACCTTATTCAAGTGAGACAAGCATTATTTACATAGCTTCCTTCTTCTGTGCTGCTCCAAGGGAGAGGATACTCTTTCTAGGTCACTGAAGTGACTCTACTTCTGAGAATCAAAGATTTATAAAATTAATGAAGAACAAGGTCTTGCAAGCACTACACTGAGCAAGCACTATGGGCCTTGGTTTCTGCAGCACTCTGCCATGTGGAAGCTCCATGATAGCTCCAATTTAATTTACAGGGCACTTTTGTGTCAAGTTAACTGTGAACCAGCTAACTGTCCTACCACCAGTACATCATCTTCTAGTGCTATTTAGTGCAATCCCATGCCACAGTGTGCCACACTCAGTTTTCCATATGCCACAAATTTTTACACAGAAAACATGAAAGCATCACAGAAGCAAGTTTTTTTTCATGGAGAAGTCTGGCAGCTGGGAAAGGGACAGTTGGAGCTTTTGGCACCAGAAGTGGCAGTTTGGTACTGCTGAAAAAGCACATTGTTTGGATGTTTCTGCTAAAAAAATCTGTAGTGAAAAAGCTCATATTGGCATTACATTACCTTTATGTTTGAGAAATAACAGCTGACTGGAAAAAGGCACCTTCAAGATGAAGGAACACTTGGTCAGCCCAAACTTAGGGCCTGGGACATGGGAACATTCTCAGGGAAGCTATATCCAGGAAGGAGAGGAAACTGAAAGGGAATAGCCAGCATGGATTTATCACAGACAAATCACGTTTGACCAGCTGGATTGCATTCTGTAATGACTGGCTCTGTGGATGAGGGCAAAGCAGTGCATGTCATTTTCCTTGACTTTACCAAGGCTGTCATCACAGTCTCCCAGGCAGGGCAGGGCTGATGCTCAGAGAAAGCTCCACAAACACAGAAAATGGTTCAATAAAAACCACATGAAGTTTAAATGGGAAATTCCACACCTGGCACAAAATAACCTCATGAACCAGCACAGGCTGGGCACCGATTACCCAGAGAGCAACTCCAATGAAAAGGGGGGACAGGCTGGACAGGAGCCAGTAGTGACCCCTTGCAGGAACAAAGGCTATGGCTTAATGGGAAGATTATTTGGCTTCACTTGGCACACCTGGAGCAATGGTCACACTCTACTGGGACCCCCAATGGAAGCCAAATACTAACAAATGGGAGGGAGAGACACTGTCCAGAGACAATTAGGGCCATGGAATGTGGGATATTATAAGGACAGGCAAGGTCTGTTTAGCCTAAAGGAAGGCAAGTCTGTCTCTCACTACCTAAAAAAGTGTTATAGAGCAGACACAGCCAGACTCATGGGGATGCTCAGAAAACAGACAAGAGGCAGTGATAAAGAGTGCAACAAGGAAATTCCCACTGCCTGTAATGGAAGAATTCTTCCCAAGGCAAATCATCCAGCACAAGGAAAGGGATCAAGTGAGATGGTAGGATCTCCATCCTCAGAGACCTCCAAAACAGGATGTGGCCATGAGCATCCAGATCCCATTTTGAGGCTGGGCCTACTTCAAACAGGACATTGAATTAGATGACCTGAATTTTTCCTGTCCCTTTGTGACTTGAGAAAACCCAGCCCAACCCAAACCTTCTTCCTAGATTCTATTCTTTACTGTTTTTCACAAAGCCATACTGTTTACCTGAAGCTTCTCTGTAAAGTGATCACTGCTTGGGGTAGCTTTTTCAGCCTTTTCCTTGTCTGAAATCCCCTCCATGCAGCCTGGATTATACAAGCTGCTTGATGCTGCTTCTGAAATTAATAAAGCAGTTGGTAGAATATTTTCTATGCATATAAAAACACTTTATTACTGCTTGCATAATTGGACAATCTCAGCATTTGGCCAAACCCCATCGGTTTTCAAATGCGTCAACCTGGGGAATTTAAAAGTCTCACAAGACAGCTATTATCATGAACTCCACACTTGCCCCAAAAGCAGCTAATCTGATCACCTGTATTGATGCTCTCTGTGGTAAACCAATGAATCTACAGCACAAATATATATATATAAAATCTCAATATTAGAAATTTGTATTTAAAACAATTGAAGCACTTGATATTTCAAATTGTTATTTAATCAAAATACCTACACTAGAAAGGACAGAAAGACAGGTTTGGAGAAAGAGCAGTAGGAAAAATGTTACATTTGCAGTATGATCAGAAGTCACTGAAATGCAAATATGAAAAAAAATCAATTCTATTCTTAAATGGATTTTAAAAAACCCCACAAACAAACCGAAACACAAAACACCCTGCTCTGTTGGAGATGAAAGCAGGTCTCTGCAAACATAACTCTGATTTTCTTTAAAGTATTGTCTCTGAGAAACCTGCATGTAAAATTTTTTTAAGATGCTCATGAAACACATTGTCTCTTTTGTTGGGAACACAGTCCAGGTGGTGTTCTTACTGCACATTTTCCGTATATGACTTAGTTCTATGTAAATGCTGCCTAGAATTCAGAGATCTAAATTTGTAACACTGATGTGAGAAAAGCAGATGCAGTTATTTTAATTTTATAGTTAGCAAAAAAATTTAATTATTTTCCCCCTATGGTTATATTGAAATCTTTGGTGAATCTGCACAAAAAGTCAATCTCTTGAGCCACAGCCCGTATCTTAATCACTGAGCAATTTCTTGATGTTTTTAAAAAAACCACAATGAAATAAATTTAAAAAGGCAATTAAAAAATTAGTTAACATAGGGAAACAATAACACAAGTTTTGAAAAGTGTCTACAAAGTGATATAGTAAATCCATTCTAAACATGCACAGATCGCATATAAATAGGATTTCACATTTAAATAGGATTTCACATCGGAAAGTCTCATTAAACTTCATCACCTGCATTTCTCCTTTTCCATCGGATTGTTCCAAATACAGCAGGTCCAAGAGTTGATTGAGCTCCCTGTCAAATCCTTTGCCAGTCCACTGTTTACTTAAAAGCCCTTTTAATCCTAAGAAAAAGAGAAGAAGCTAATTCACTAAGGTGAATTTTTCTTTTCAGGCTTTCAAAGTAACAAACTGCAAGTCAACAAATCAAATCTGATTCTATGTGCAAAGGAGCATGAGAACTAAACACCATCAGCCATCTCTTGAGTGTCAATGCATAATCTTATCAAAGAATATCTGGTGCTCCAACTATCACAGAGAAGTATTTTGCAGTGATTTTGGATGTCCAAGGCAGTATTGTGTCTATATCACCGACAATCAAATTACCATTGTACTTTCAGTGTCTCATCAGTAAGTCATTGTAAGGTATTAAAAAGAATTCAAAGCACCACACAAGTGCTGGGTGTTATTAACACCCTTCTCATATTTTTTGTAATAAATTTTATTTATTTCTAACTGGAATTGTTTGATGTCTTATCTGCACAGCATAGTTTAACTGCAAGTACATGTGCATCCAATCCATGAGACAAAACCAGCTTTTTGGGTTTGCAGTAGCTAATAAGCACACTTGTGCTCCCCCCACAACACATACATGTGCTAAAATGTTTGTATCAGGCAAATCCCAGAGCCTAAGGGCTCTGCAGGGAGTTGGAGGGAAGAGGAAGGAGGGCAGGAAGTAGGCACGTGTTTGCCTCCTGAAGAAGTGCAGATTCAAGTAATTTTTCCATCTTCAAATCATTATCCATAAGCATATTCATACACTGGGCAACTCCAACACTCACATGTACTTACAGGACCTGGAGCACACAGAAATGGCACCTCTGTGGCACCACGTGCACCATTTTGGAAAGACAATGACAGTTAAACACTTCAGGAGAGAGACAGGCAGGACTCTAAATGGAGTCAGTGGGTGCCCAAGGCTGCCTGAGCCCTGCAAAAGCAGGGAGCCAGGCTACATGAGAGAGCTGCCTCACAGAAGTGCTGTGGGTCTGACACAACCATTTGCCGGTCTCTGTACAGACTACACAGCCATATGCACCTTTTGGCTGCTGACAGGGAACACCTCAAATGTGCCTCACAGATGTGTTAACCCATGCAGACAAAAGGCCAGGCCCTCTAGGAAACCTGACTGTGCTGGAATTGGAGATGCCCTCACCTCCAGCAGGCTGCCTTCACTGGCAAAGCTCACACCAAAGCACCACACTGCCAACAGCTCTGAGCCACTGTGAAGTCAAGGGATTTCAATGAGATGGCCAGATGGATGAAATGCTGTAATACTTCCTTTGTTGTTTTTATTCCTCAAAATCTCTAAAGGATTCCAAAGCCTGAGTTAAAACTAACAGAAGGATTCTAACTTAAAAAAAAAAAAAAAGTAGGGGGAAAAAGCAGGTTTTTTTTCTTTTCTTAGTGGAAAGAGGAAACGTACAGGAGACAGACAAAGAGTTTCTAAATGACTGTGGCATACTGTGATTCTAGAGCAAAATAAAGCATCCTTTGATGGAGATGTGCATCTCTTTAGACAAGCCAGCATTCTGCAGCTGGGATGATCATACCATCATGGCAGCTTCCCAAGAATCCACAATGTGATACCAGCCTTAGGCGCACTATACTTAATTCCACACTACAAGGAATCCCGTCTCTCGGTTCTGTAGGCAAAAGGGTGGCAAAGCTGTTCATCCAGTCCAGAAATTTATCTGGCTAGTACTCTATAATAAGTAGTCAGCACAAGTGCAAAAAATGGGAATTGGACATTTTGCCTAGAATTCCCTCTTCTTAATGTCCTTGTCTTTAAAGGACTGAGGCTGCTCACAAGTAGTTTTGACCAGCAATAACATCCAGAATATAAAAGACCTGGCAAACATTATCTCTCTTCCTTAGTCTCCATGGGCATGATAGAGTACAAAGGGGTTTCCTGGAGCTCCCTGCTAGGCTAGAGACAGAAACATTAAATGGGACACCTGATTAAAGAATGAATAACATGGAACAAATTATACACATACTCAGCCTCATCATCTGAAGGCATCAAGACAAAACAATAAACTCATTTCATGAATTCTTGGAAAGAGTTCATTCCAATTACTTGGATATCAAAAGACAGCTCCTGGATAACTAAACAGCCCCCTATCAGAGGAGCAGTCACTGCAGCAGCTATGGTCAGAAGGTTTACTTCATCTAAGTACAACTTTCACGCTCTGGATTAGTGAGCCTTAGCACTGTGGCAGACGTGACACAGGGCTCTCTGACTGTGGCAGTACAGGCACCCTGCCAATGGATCCCTCAATAACCAACCTGCACAGAGAAACAGAAAGAAGTAAAGCCCATCAGGTTGGAAGTGACAAACAGCAGCTTTAAAAGACAAGTTGCCACATGCAGAGTCCTCAATACACAGAAGAAAACAAACCTAGGAAACAGAAAGAGGCACAGTGTCTTAAACTGCAATGAAAATGAATAGAAGGGGAAAAAAACCCCAAAGCAACACAGCACAGTAGTTTCCACCTGTACTGGAGTTATTGAACCACGATGGGAAACCTCTGTCTTTTTATTTTCACAGGGAATGTAAGAGGAGGCTCAGTGATCGGTCCCATGCATGTTTACAAACCTTTGTAGCGAGCTGTGAGTAACTGCACAAGCTGTTTGCAAAATTTTGCCACCAACAACAGCAGTTTTGTGGCAGCACTTCCTACAGCAGGATTGGTGGTAGAGGACAGCTTATAAACAAGTTCATCCAAAACAGAGTGAAGGATCTCTTCTTCAACTTGAAGCAAGACAGAACTTTAAAAATAAGAAAGAAAAAAAAGGGGAGGGGGACAGAACAGAAGTGTTAATTAAAAAACATGAGCTTCTTAATGGTGACTTGTTTTTAGCTATGTCAGGCTATATACAGCAAGCCAAGATGCCCAGCTAGCTGGACCAGGAATCTGATCCAGGCAGTACTACTGTTTCAATCAACCAATTACCACTTCCTCAATTTAAGAACACTAAAAAGCCAGCTTTTTAATGTTTTTAATTTCTACAACAAAGACTAGGGGAAAAAAAAACCCCAAAGAATAAAACTCAACAATGCTTGTATATGAAAAATTTTATTTTACCAAGCAGTAATGAACTACCTTTTATATTTATTATCAAGAAAAATAATGATATGAAAACAACTAACCTATTGATCCTCAAAATATTGTGTAACACAGACATCATTATAATTGCTGTTTCAACATCATCTGTTATTAACAACTGTAGGAAGCGATCATTTTGCAGTACTGCAAAAAAAAAAAAAAAAAAAAAAAACCAAGCAAACAAGAAATCATGCAATTAGAACCAGACTTGAAAATACCATAAAACAAATAAACCTCATCATAAGCCATAGCAAGTAAAACCAGATACTGTTTCTGGAACAAATTCTCTCATTTACACTGAAACTTACTGAGATAACTACTTCAACATCCAAAAAACATGCTGAACCCTGTTTTTTCTGCCTTTGGACACCCTCAGGCACTGATGTTGCAATGGAATGAAAGCTCTAAACCCCTTCACGTTACACTAGTACCCTTTTCTTACAACAACAGTGGAATTAACACTGGGGCAACAGTATCCAAAAAGGTTAAGGACCTCCACCTTGGCAGTTTGTTACCCCAGGTTATTTAATGCAAGTCCCCTGATGTCATTAAAGCATCATCTTTTTTATCCCAGTGTTTCACTGGCTACATAGTCAGTAATTTTTCTGACCATGTGTGTTTTTAGTGATCCTTATGATCCTTACGTTTTTGCTCAATACTAGAAACAAAACCAAATTCTGCTTTTCAAAATCAGTGTGATTAACATCAGTTTAAAGGAAAGCTTATTTTGGTCAGAAATATATAGTGGAGTTTGTTAGATATTTGTAAAATTTCCCATCATGGCAAAAATTTTAGAATTCTGTCTCCCACTCTATCTACTCGTCAGGCAGCAATGCACTCTGGTCAAATTTCTGCATATTTTAATCATACACAGGAAAAGATCAACTGTCTCTTATTGGAAAAAAACCCTCAGATTTTTAAAAGGTGTAGACTTACAAAGGGAAATTACAGGATGACACTTTAAATATTTGTCTCTGAAAGAGTAGAAGGGGAACCCTTGAGTATTTCCCTTTAGCGGATGTTTACCATTTTAGATATTGCTGTTGAGCTAACTACTTAAAGAGACTGATTTAACATCTACTCCAATTTAAAAGACTAGGTGGAGATTAGCTTAAGAGTGATTCTTGATACTAGTAGTTGCCATAAATAAATGTTCAGGTGCTCTGTGGGTTGACATTTGCCTTACCACATGCTGCTAGTTGAATATGCCCACCGAACAGCCAGCAGATGGCATCAGTTACTATTTCGAACCAGTGTAAAAAGTCTTGTTTTTCTTTATCCTAAACAAAAGAGAAGTAGGTAAAAACATGCGTACATATCTTCACTAAGGACTTCAGTTTGATGTCATGGAAAGGTTTGTATGCCTCAGGAATTTGGAGACCAAAGTCCACCAAATTTCCAAATGAGGTTGGTGAAACTGTAGGAACTAGTAAAAAAAACCCCAACTTGTGAGACCTTTGAGGTCAGAGATGAATCAAGAAGATCTGAACATACTAAAAAAAAAAAGCATCCATTTGGGGAAAAAAACCCACAAGGAGAGAGAAATCTTGTTTACTCCTCAAAAATATTTGATGGCATAGGAGAGATAAGAAGACAATAGCTCAGCAAATCCGCATCACAGATTTAATGCACTAAGTGGGAAATATATTACTTTAAAGAAGTGGGGGTGGGTAGGGGAAGGTACAAGGTGGCCAAGGACACAGTCAAAATGAAAAAGGTTCCTGAAAACTGGTATGGTGAAGCTACAGAAGCACCTCCTAGCTGGAGGTCTGAGAGCAAACACCAAACCACTATTAAGCTGAAATTTGATCTATTTGCCAAACAGACTACGTTATGTGCTTGCTTGTGATAACACTGGACTGGAAAAAAACATATTATCAATCATAGAATGGTAGGGTTGGAAAGGACCTTAAAGTCCATCTCATTTCAGCCCCATGGGCTGGGACACCTTCCACTAGAC
This sequence comes from Aleadryas rufinucha, assembly GCA_013397815.1. Taxonomy (NCBI): domain Eukaryota; kingdom Metazoa; phylum Chordata; class Aves; order Passeriformes; genus Aleadryas; species Aleadryas rufinucha. The sequence goes on along the minus strand of VZTH01013936.1, from coordinate 1,055,830 downwards.
CAGGTTGCTCGAGCCTGGCCTTGAACACTTCCACAGATGGAGCATCCACAGCTTCTCTAGGCAACCTGTCCCAGTGTTTTACCACCCTGACAGCACAGAATTTCTTTCCAATATCTGATTTAAACCCCCCTCTCTCAGTGTAAAGCCATCACCCCTTCTCCTGTCACTACATGACCTCGTAGAAAGTCCCACTCCAGCTTTTTTGTAAGCCCTTTAGGTACGGGGAGGTGACATAAGTTCTCCTCAGACTTCTCTTCCTCACACTGAACAACCCCATCTCTCTCAGCCTTTCTTCATTGCAGAGGTGCTCCCATGCTCCCCATGACCAGTAGGAATTCAGGTTTTAACATGTGAATGCACATACAGATGCACATTGCAGTCTTTATTCCAAGTGTGAGCCACAAGCTACTGGAAATCTGGAATCTTGGTGTGTGGAACAGCAAAGGGGCTTTTGACAGTACCACACTGCTGACAAATGTTGTTACAAAGCACGTGGCCTTACATATCCCACATTAATGGGGCCTCCACAAATGAAACCCCAGGAAGCCTATCCCTAGATCCCTGCTGGAGCCCCAGCCCTCAGTCGAGGTTTAACTTTGTATTTGGTCCATACTGACAAGGAGAGATACAAAATAACAGTAATAAGTTAAGTTGTAATATTATCTGCTCTGTGTTTTGGCAACATGTGAGTTTCTGAAAGCTATTTCAGTACTTCCCTTGACTTCAAAGACTTGTACAAAAAGCAAGAGAGAGCAGAATAATTTCAAATCTCCACTGGTAGAGTGGGATTTCCAAAATTCCACTGAGCAAGCACCAAGTCTGGGTGCCCAGTCACCTCTGAGACCACGAAGTTTAAAAGCCAAAGTACTAATTATAATGTAGACTGCATTTGCATTCAAAAGAAATCTTTGCCCACAAGCATGACTCAAGTAGCATGTAGGCTGAGACATAATAAGAAAGTATGGTGGAAATTACATATTGTGGATAAGAGTCTCCTGGGATGTCATTTAGGAAGCTTCCTTCTTAAGCACTATATGCACTTCACAACTATTGGACTAACAGAAACCATGTTATTGCACTGATGCTTTCTGAGAATGGATTGTTTGTGGTGTCTATCACAATACTTTGTAGGAAAACTTTGACTAAGTGCAAGAAGCCATTGAGCCAAGAAATGAGATAATATAGGGAAATGGGGATATTAAAAGAAACTGTCAGAATTAATGAATTCAATATATTACTCATGGGATTTTGTTTGTTGGGGATTTTTTTTCCTTCTGATTCTAGAACTCAGAATGCTTCAGAAGCATGAGGGAATCTAGACAGGCAAAATCCTTCTTCACTGCAAAAAAGGAGGGAAATGTGAGAAAGTGTTTAAATCTATGAATTCATGAAGTCGGCCTTTGGCATTTCCCACGTGCAAGTTCAGAAGCAGTGAGCATTCTTGGTGGTTTTTTGCCAATTATGTAGCAGAAATTGAATGATAAAATAAACTTCAACAAATCTGATTTAAAATCTTAATACTTCCTAAACTATTTTCTGTAAAGCTGAACAACACCAGTGGGAATTAAGTCATTACAAAGGCTGAACTAATGATATGCAAAGTTGAGACACTACCATGACTGGGATGCTGCCTTTTGTAGGGCTTTTTTTCTTTTCCTCTTATACTGCTCTAATTCTTCAATCCTTCTTATAATTGCACTCCTTCCCTCTACCTTTAAAACCTGTGAAAAGTAGTAGCCAAACTATCTAAACAGGCCTATGGTAACAGAGTGGCTTTGCACAAGTCATGGAGTAAATGCTGCACAATGACAGATTTCAGCTTCGGAGCTCCAAGGCATAAGAAAAACTACAGCAATTTCTGGAAAACAAATTTTCGTAACACCATGTCCCTAGAATAACATCGTACTTATCCAATATGTGACCTCAGAAAGTTAGCAGGCATTCTCTGCTTCTTTAACTATGAAACTTAAATACCTTGATTGCTCGGATAAATCGTGCTTGCAAGCGTTTTCCCAAAACCAGCAGGCTGTCTATAGCTGAAGGAAGAAACTTCTCGTAAAATTCCTCAGGATCTTCTTTCACCTCTAGCCCTACACAACAATGACTGAAATGGAGGGGGGAAAAAAAAAAAAGAAAAGAAAAAAGGGGAAAAAATAAACCTGAATAGTCAAAGGCCTGTTTGAACAACTTTGAATGAATGTCACGTCATCAGAGAAATGCTTCAGTGGCATGGGATAATTCCCCCCTGAACAACAGCTCACTGCTGTGACTGGCTCCAAGGTGGCTGCCTCCAAGGAAGAGCAATCACTTGCAGGTTTGAGACTATGTTACTACTTATTACGGCATTTCTCAGTTAAAAACATATTCAACGCACTTTTTCCTTCAGCTCCTTAGAATCTGTTCAGGCTTGTTCCACATTCTAGGGAAGGACTCTGATGGTCATAAAGAAGAAAAAAAAAAGGCAAAATAGAAAGGTAGAAAAAAAAAATTATAAAGGAAGCCTGATGATGAAGGGGGTGCACATCAGGCAGTGAAAATACGTATAAAAATATACCACAAAACTTTCAGCAAGTCTGCCTACAAATTTTCTCTAACTGAGGAAGATGTGGGCTAGAAATCAGTTCCTCAGATCTCAGCTCTCTTATTTTACTCACTGCAACACGTTGGTTGTTTCTGGAAGACTTTTTACAAGAAACTGCATGTTTTATAACTGGTAAGTTGTTTCAGTTCTGCACTCGGCACTGATACCAGTGCAACAGAAGAGTCTTCCTGACTTTTTATGCATTTTGCATTCTGATATCTTATCTAGGCTATGTTAGCTTTTTGGGAATGCACACACGTAAAGATGCGTTACCAAAGCCCTTGGAAAACAAATTCTAGGCATGAAGCTGAGATTCATCTAGTTACAAAAGGACATTTTTACAGCTAAAATAAATTTCAGTATTCTCTGCAACTGAAACAGCTTTTAGGGGATGATTTAAGTATCGCACTACTCTGGTGATAACTCTTGCATCCCTTACTGAAATTCCTCGCATTAAAAATTCATAGTGCAGATATGGCATAAATAAGAGATGGTCACATAATTACTTCATGCCTTAGAATTTTGCTCCCTAGTCAAGCCAAAACTAAGTACAACTTGAGGAAAATTTTAAATGTATTATTTTTCCTGACATTTAAAATTGAGATCGGATCACTGGAGGTTTGAGTTTAAAGTTTTCTTATTTACAATGCCATTCTCACAATATCACTACATCAGGTTATCTAGTCTGTATGAACTGTGTCATCTATTATATTCAAAAACGTAAAGAGATGCTTAAAATGGGTATATTAAATAAATATTTAAATACAGTCAAGCCAAGCAGTGAGTCAATCAGGCTGAAGATCTTTGCAAGATGAAATCTAAGCAAACAAACCTTTTTAAATAACTACAATTCAAAATTATGCAATTACTGGGTAAGAACTGTTGCACTGGTGAGTACTGTCCACAAAAGAAGGTAAAGCCAACACAAACCCTGTTCCCACCACACATTTCCCCCAGCTCAATGAAACACAATGCAAATGAATTAAACAGGACCAATTAGGCTATGCCTGACCCCTCTGCTCTTGACTGCTCCCTGCACTTTAACCCTGGCCTTTCCTGAACAACAAGCCTTGTTCTGGATGGGAGCCAACGTATTACAGCTTGAAAAGAGAAAGAGCAAGATGAAAGGACAGAAAGAAGACTAGAAGAAAACTTCTTAGCTTTTTTTTTTTTTTACCTTAGTATCTCTGCTAGCTGGGCAGCAGTAGCCCAGGCTCCACACAGCTGAGAGTGGTCTCGCTTAAGGACCAGCAAGCAGTACTGAGTAAGACCATAATCGTATATATCTTGCTTAATTTTATTTGATTCTTCACATCCTAAGGAAGGACTACTTAAAATTCCTGTGGGAAGAAAGCAGGAGAGAGACAAAGAGGAACATAAGATTCTGATGTGCAAGATTTTTTTTCTTTTTCTAAAATGTAAGAAGAGTATATGTACACAGAGCCAGGATTAAAGTAGTTGTAAAAGTGCTAACAACAGCATAAAATATTTTGTCAGCAATTTTTGCTGCTACAGCTACAACTCACTTGTAAGATTATATGACAATCAGGAAGGATAGCTAAACTTAGGTTTCCATTTTCTCTCTACATATTTAGTAGCAAAACATACATTACCTGGGATATGGACCATTTGTATGAATTTCCTTGGCTAGATAAAACCACAACCACTGAGAAACATATAGCTTCCTTATAATTACATCCCAATTTTGAACAGGACCTGACTTGTTTCAACTGTTCCTATGAGCAGTGGCTGTACAGCAGAAGGAAAGACAGGGAAGTCACACAGGAGCTCACGATCTTGTTTCTATGTTAAGATTTAAAAACTGAAAACTGACAACCATCCTGGCTCTCTGCCCAAAAAGCACTGGGAGAAATGATTTGACCAAGTGTAAGATCCCTGCCTGTATCAGCAGGGAAAGGGCCCACATTAACAGGGCGACAGCCAAAAGGCAGAAAAAGCTTCTGTCCATTTGCTCCCCAGTTCCTCCTCCTTATTGTTGCCAAGCCAAATGCCACTCTTGGAAAAAGCTGCCGTATCAACCTTCCTTAGAGTTTCAGAAAAACCTTCTGTATTTAAGGAAGCAGACAAGAGAAGGACTTTCCATAGTTCATCAGCTCATCCTTTTATTTTAGGAACGGCATTAATTACCCTTTAACTTCAGCAGCAGCAGGGGGATATCCTGTTCTTTACTCTCAGTGACCTGAGCAGCCAAGGCCAGGACCTGGGGATCCGTGGCTGCCATAAGGAACAGCCAGAGGCGCGCACCACCATCGATTCCAGCCTCTTTCCCTTTTACGTTAAAGCGCGGGGTCCTCACGCCACTACTTCATCCCACCTCCAGCTCCTGCACCACCAGCTGGAAGCCTCGGGCCGCAGGACTCCCCCTGAAGAAAGAAACAAACAAACATGGAGGGAGCCCCATTCGCGCTCCCTCCCGAGGCCGCGGGCAGCCGGACCGGCTCTGCCGGCAGGGCGCACCTCCGGCCGGGNCGGTGCGGGCGGCGGCGGCGGCCCCGGGGCCTGCCATGGTGTGAGGCGCTGCCGCGATGAACGGAGCGGTCCCGTCGCTCTACGACCCCAAGGCGCGGGTGCTAAAGCTGGGGGAGAGCTTCGAGAAGCAGCCGCGCTGCGCTTTCCACACCGTCCGCTGTGAGTGCTGGGGTTGGGGCAGTTCTCGGGGGCTGTGGGGGTCGGGGAGGGGTTCGGCGGCCCGCAGTCCCCTGAAGGGCGGGGGGTGGCTGCGGCCACGCTCGGTGGCTGCCTCTGTCCCGGGATTCTGGGGCGCAGCTGGGAGCTGACTGCCATGGAGTGCTGGTCCGGGATTTCGGGATCGGTGCAGGTTTCAGTCGGTGCTGGGAGCACGTACGGCCATTGTATCCAAGAGCTGCCCCTCGCTACCCGCTGGGCACTAACTTCGCTTTTTATGCCTTTTCCATAGTGTCTCCCTGCTGTTCTGCTGGAAACTGAGCTAAGCTGAACCTGTGGCTCTGCCCTCTTTCCTTGCGCACAGTTTTTAGAAGTTCCGTACAATTCAGCAATCAAAGGTTAAAGGCAGGCGGTGTTAATCACGGAGCCAGTACTCCCTCCCTGAGTACATAATTACTATCTAGAGAGGTGTGTGCTCAAAGATTCTGAGGGTAGCTAGGAAACAAATGCTCCCAGGATTATAGTCCTTGGTAATTTAGGACTGCAGCTTCTGGTTTTGTTGTCTGGTTATTTATAGACTGATATCCCCAAGATTCAGTCTCACGTATGTTCTCTGGAGAGTGTCCTGTGTGCAAGATGGGTGATGTGCTCTCTCTGAGCAAAGGGAACGGCACTTAGGCAGATTGTCTGCAACTGTGGAAGCGGAGGAGAGGGGGAAAAAGCTATAAATGGATTTAAGCAAATGCTGCAATTTGAAATTTACCCTAATTTTAAAGAGGACTAACAACCCTGTCTAGTACCTCCTACCCTTAGAGTTTCATGCTGACTCTTGTAATTTGATGATTTATTCTGAAATCTGTTTTGAAATCTCTCTTCTTTTCCAACAAATGAGACATAGAAACTGGCACGTTCATCAGTTCTATCAAAAGCACATGCAGAAGAAATATTCTCTGACACCTGGCGTTTTTCTTAACAGTTGAGTAAAGGGAAAACAGCTGCTGGTTAGAATTTAAGATCAGAAGTATCAATATCTTCATTTTCTAGAGTATTAACAGCCTAGTGGCCACATATTAAAGCAAATATTCTCTGATTTGATGAGAAACTTTGGAACTGTTGTACGCTTATTCCTGTAAGATGACATTTAGGGGTTTGCCCTAAACGAGGTTAGCAGGGGCTGTCACCTGTGTCTGGGCTCCGAGCCTCCTGCTGCGTGCACAGCCCTGCCCACCAGCTCCTGCAGCCCGGTTTTCCTGCCCGGTTGGTGTGCTGGCTGGAGCCGTGCTTGCCAGCTGTGGTCTGTGCCGCCCGGCCCGTGGCGGCAGGCCGAGTTATGGAACTGGGAAGCTCCCCAGCTGCAGGAATGCCGCCGCCAGTGAGCAGCAGCGGGAGGTGGGGCAGGCAGCGAGGCGAGGAGCGTGTACTGTGGAGTGTGTGCCGGCCGATGGGTCCCCTCCGCGCCTCCTCCGGCGTGCGAGGCAGGGCACCGGCATCCCGGAGTGCGAGACTGGCCCTGCCTCACCTGGAGCCGCGGGCTCAACCCGACATATGTTATCACAGGCCTTGAAGAGCCTCTTGATGCCATCCTGGCTCCCTAAATCGGCACAGGCAGAGTTTTGGCTGTAGCCTTTCCTAATTTATTTGTGGTGGAAATAATACTTTGTAGGTAATGGTATGTAACAGAGCTGCTGTGCTGATGCCTGAACACATGCTCGTTTGCAATGTCTCAGAGTTTTGAAAAGGACCAGAAAATGATACCTTCTTTTGCTCAAAACTTGTTTTAACCAGTACTTTAGATGTTGAAAAAGGCAAAATGTAAATCAATGTTAAACTGGGAAGGAATTTCACTTTTAACAAAAATAACTATACTGAAACCCCAAGTTTTTGTCAGGTTCTGACATGCTTGTTACAGTAAAGTCTGAAGCAGAAAGAGAAGTGCATATTGAGGGTTGATGTTGTTCTTTGCATTTTCAGTCACTTGTCTACGTCTCCCATGTTTGGGATCAACATTTTCAATAAATATTTATTGATTTTTCTGAAAATAATTATATGAGGATTTATCTTTTGAAAATGACACAGCTTGTTCGGCCTTTTTATCCATTAAAACCTAAAGCTGTTTTTCTAATTTTAACCAAAAGATTTAAACACTTATAATGAATCCTGAGAAAAAAACCTTGACTTTGAATTCTACTGACTTATGGAATGATCTGCTCAGGGGAATGGTAGATGATGCACTGACAAAAAAATCTTTTACTTAATAGCCTCCAATTGCAATTAAGTGCTGCCTACATTTATAAGATTGCTGAAAAGCCTGTAAATAATCTAGTTTGTTTTTATATTTAGATGACTTTAAGCCTGCATCTATTGATATGTCCTGTGAAGGAGACCTTGAAGTTGGCAAAGGTGAACAGGTGACAATAACGCTGCCAAATATTGAGGTGAGTTGGTGTGGCTGAAGAGTGGCGGGCTTAAGGGAATGATTTATTTTGTTGTTATAGGTATATATCCTGACTGTGGAAGGGCATAAAGTTTCAGTGCTGTTTCAGAGCTGCCTGTGTGACTTCTAGAGTAGAAAAACAATTGCTCTAAGAATGCAAGATTACAAAAGACCCAAAGGTTAAACAGCTGCACTGTAACTTTAAGTGTATTTGCTGTACTGGAAATATGCTGTAGGATGACCCAGAAGTGTTGCGTACACAGAAAAGCTTCATGTGTATGTTGGCAGTGCAAGTTTCCCCTTGGTATTTATTGCTCTAGTGCAGTTCTAAAGCAGGAAAGACTGGAAAGGGAAAATTTACTACCTGCCATGTTTTACTGCTCTGCTGATACGGGAACTGAAACCCCTTTTGGTGAGAGGAGTCCTAGAGAGAGTCTGCTCTCCTTGGGAAATAAGCATTTAATTAATTTCAAACTAAGCTATGCGAGTAAAATCCCATTCCAGTCAAACACCAGCTGCTTTTGGACATGGCTACTGTGAATCTAATTTGAATTAAGCAGTAACATTTTTAATGGCTAGAAATGATCACTTGTAGTGAACTTGTCATCACTGATGGATTGCTATTTCTAAGAAAAAAGACTACAGGAGTAACACTTACTGGACTTCTGATTCAATAGGGCTCAACTCCACCAGTGACTGTGTTCAAGGGCTCAAAGAAGCCTTACCTAAAAGAATGTATCTTAATTATCAACCATGACACTGGAGAATGTCGCCTAGAGAAACTTAGTAGCAACATCACTGTGAAAAAAACCAGGTGGGTGATTTACAGGAGAAACAACTGTGCTTTACTCATTGTAAAAATCGATTTGTTAATGAATCTAAATTGAGATATATAACTACACATTACTATTTTTAGGAAAACATAATTTTAGAAAGTACCTGGCCTTGTTCAAAGGAGTGAAAAGCCACCTTTCTCAGCAAACTGACTTCACATCTTTTGAGTCGTGATGGCAGAAGAAATGGAAATTTATTTTTTTGTTAACCAAAACATGTTATATTATTGAAAGAAATAGTAACTATTTTCTGGTGAGTTTAGAGGGAGGAAAAAAAGATCTGTTTGGCTAGTAGCTTGCCTACTGTCTTCTGACTTGTAAATGAGGAAATTAAAAAAAAGAGAATTTTGTTACAGATCTCAGTAATTTTAATGGCTTGTTTTTCACATACCAAGTTTTTAATAATTTTTTTTTCTGCTGCTGAGTCCATATAAGTAATTTCCAGCAGAATTATTATTAAGTGATCTTGGGTAGTAAGGTGCAAAAACAAATCAACTGACAAAGTGTTATAAAGTTATTAGCACTGTATCAAAAAATCATTTCAAACACATTTATATACAATATTAATAGTATAACATTAGTATGAGTATTAATATAATAACTTACCAGTATAATAACTTACCTAAGAATCTAGTGATGCTATTTAGAAAGTCATGAGAAATAATTCCATGGTACTATATCCCTTGTATTCTTGCCTTTTTCCTTGCACCTTGCCTTCTAGTAATTAAAAATCTTTTCCTTTTACACACAGAGCTGAAGGAAGCAGTAAAGTCCAGTCTCGCATTGAGCAGCAACAGCAGCAAATGCGAAATGCAACAAAGGTTCCAAACAACGTTAAAAACTCTCCAACAAAAGAAAAAACATTTCCATCTTCTCCTATGGATGATATTGAACGGGGTAAGCTCCACTGGCACATAAGTTTCAAAAACTTTGCTGTTAACAAGCAATTAGTTTTTAAGAGGTTTTTGCCTGTGTGGGTTGTTTTTGTTTTGTTTTGTGTTATTTGAGAAGCAACTTTACTCTGACACGGAAATGACCACTCTGGCTTAAGTGGGTAAAAAAGCAGTATTTGTAGCTTGCTAAGGTAAAGAAACCAGCTGAACCATTAGGCTTAAAAATGCCAAGGGTCCTGCTGCTCTCTGCTTGACTCTGTCTTCCACTGCTACTTTTATCAAGTATTTATTTGGTTGTATTGTGGTACTGGAACTAAGTCACTTCCATTTTGACATTGCTGCTTTTTCTTTCTGTGCACTCAGCAGACATGGGTTATAGTACTTTACAACTCAACATATACTTTAAATTACCAGATAGAGCCTTGTGAAAGATGAGGTTCCAATGAAAAAGACAGCTAAAAACTTACATAAATCAACTCTTGAGCAGTGCTATGTACTGTTTCTTTGAGAGGCTCTGGTTTGGTGTGACACTCATATTTCACTTAATAGGAGGCCTTATTTCCTTTTGGGGGACAAGGAAGATGGCAGGTGGTAATTACTTGCTACAGAAATGCTGACAGGTGGCAGTTTCATTGACTGGAACTGACATCTGCTTCCTAAGTTGTTCTGAATTCCTTTAAACAGATTATTTTAGATGTATCATTATGAAGATGGTTTTTGTTTCCATTTTGGTCTTAAGCTCTGACCAGAAATCTATATTGCAGAACAGTACTAGAATATATCTAAGGCTGCAAAGAGGAAGGAAAAAAGAGCACATGAAATAAAATGATGCTTTTTCTAGGTGGTCTGTTCTTTTGGGGGGAGTGGTGGTGTCAAACACTGAAAGTCTCCAAAGTGGCTGCCGACGTACCAAACTCTTGTGTAGTGCCAGTCCAATTTTGAGTACTATTTAAAATGCAGAAAAATTGAAAAGGATGGTAGAAATATTATCAAGTCATCTAGTCCATCCTTCTGTCCTAAAGTCAGATTTCTGATGTAACTTTTAACCTTTTCTTAAAAGCTTCCACTGACAGATCCTTGTACTTGCTGGCAAGCCATTCCAGGGCTTTGCTCTCCTTACTGTTCGGGTTCCCCTGTATAAATAGTCTGACAGCAAGCCTGTTACTACTTTCATACTACTACATCATGCAAGTACACAAGTACAGGCCAGATTACTTTGCTGCTTTTGAGCAGTCCTTCACGGACTCAAACTCTTCTGTCTTTCCCATTTTTTATGCAAAATTACGCCAGTTGCTTCAATCTTTCCTTAGAAGTTTCCTTTCTAAATCCCTGATTTGTTGTCAATTTCCTTTAGCTTTCTTGCAATGAGTCCAAAAACTTCCTATAGTCCCTAAACACATCTACTGTTTCAACTAAGGTTTTAGCAGTGCTGACTTGAGCAAGAAGGCTGTCTTACAGGCACTGTTCATCTTTATACACAAAGAAAAATAGTATCATGTCTATAGTATCACAAGACCAAATAGTATCAAGTAATTTCCACAACAGCATCGTGTGGTAGAACAGTGTGTAGGGATCCACTGTAACTCTCAAACTCTGTAGAAGTGTTGCCTACTTAATCATTCTTCATCCCATGGTTGTGTAACTTACTATTCCTGCTTAAGTACACTACCTGGAACTTGTTACTAACTTTATTTTCGGGAGTGGGGGGGAAGCTCATTCTGCCATTATCTTCTAGTATATGTACAGCTCTTCCTTCACTAGTTAAAATTACTTAATTTAAATTCTGTCTGATTTAATTACATCAAAATTCAAGGCAGAGATCTTATTTCTCAGCTTTTGGTATTGGCCATTCACTTATAATTTTTCTTGTATTAGACATTGCTTAGGAGGAAGTGGAATTAAATGCTTATGACTTGAGTGGTGTCTTTCAGTTAGGTGTCTTACAGCTCCAGATGTGCGGTAGATCATGTTCTCTTATACATATCCCTAGCAAAAGAAGGATGCTTAGATGCTTCCAATTCTTATATTCTTTCTGCTCCCTTTATCTTTTTCCTTATGTTTGAGTAGTCCAGTCTTTTATTGTTCTTTCTTTTCTTTCCTAGCATTGGGCTAATTTGTTCCTGTAGCCATTGCTGCACTATTTCAGGTGTCATTTTTCTTGAACACCATTTTCTTTTAGACTGGCCTTTGATAAAACTGGCCTTTGATAACTCAGAGTCTGTTTCATAGAAGTTTGTCTTGAAGATTAATCTTTTTTTTCCTCTTCCTTCTTTTAAGCGTTGCACTGTCTTGCATCTCAGTGACTCTCACCTTCAACCTATTCTGTGTTGGGTAAATTTGAAGTGAGATGAACCACTCCCCTACTTGCTTTATTGTGTCTGCTATATCAAAGCTGTTCCTGAAGTATTCTAAGAGCTTGTAAGACCATCTTAAATGTCTAGGTAGTTACAATCTTGAATAGTGATGAACTTCTGCACCATAACCCCTCAAGTCCTCCCTCCACCATGATTCAGAGGTCTGTTTCAGACTTCTCTCAGCACTCATGTTTTGCACAATTATAATGTGCCCTTCTGCAAAGATTAACTTCCTCTGGATGTTGGACTTATGCTGCACAGTATGGATTTCTGACATACATTAGTTTCATTCACTCCTCCAATCTATCATGAAACAAGAATTTGGAGAAATCTTCCTAATATAAACTTTGGATGGTTCTTTTGGATATTCTTCATACTTAACTTGATTTTGAGCAAAATGTCACATGGTCCAAACAAGTGTATTGATTGTAATGCTGAACTGCTGGGAGGCATTTTGGGTGCAGCTGCAGACATCTTACAGTGACTGATCTGTGTAACTGCAGTTTTTAGTCAGTGAAAGCCATCTTTTAGGGTGCTAAGGAAAACACAGAACGTTTTCTGCTAGTTGCAGAAATTAAAGGCTATGTGGGACGCATTACCCCACGGAATGTGGGGTTAAGCATTTGGGTTCACAGTCACCCTTGTTCTAACACTTGGCTTAAAAGGGAGAAAGTGCTCAAGCTATGAGAGAAGAAAATCACATGGCAGGCTGGATACTCACTTGTGCCCTTTTCTTTGTTCTGCAGAGTTTTGGTGGCCTTGGTCTGGGATTTTTTTAAGTTGCTGTAGTGTGTGTGCCTGATGTCTGTTGACATTTTCCTTTTTCCCCCTCTTCCTTATATTTCAATTATGATGAATGTAAACTGAGAAACAAATCATATTGTTTGCAGAGCTAAAAGCAGAAGCCAGTATCATGGACCAGCTGAGTAGCTCTGACAGTTCATCTGACTCTAAAAGTTCTTCGTCCTCTTCATCAAGTAGTGAAAATAGTTCTAGTGATTCTGAAGATGAGGAAATGAAGGCCTCTCTTCCTATATCGATGCCGTATTTGCAGCCTCAGCCTACTGTGTCTGCCATACCACAACAGGCTGTTCCTGACAAAGATGCCAGTCATAACAGATCCCAAGAGAGCAGTGGTCATATGATGAATACACTACGTAAGTACAAAGGCTGTTCTTTTCTTAGTGCACAATTCCAGACATCAAGATTCTGAAAGGAAACCATATTGTTTTTAAGTATGTCTCTGTTATAATTAAAACTGTGGGAAGTGATGCTAGGGTTTGATTGTTCAGCAGCAGGCTGAATTAGACACTGGGCTAGAAGGTTCGTGGTTCACAGAGATATTAAATTAAAGCTGAAGCAGTTGAAAATGTTTCCTAAGCTCTTCTGGCTTCCTCCCAGTTCTATACATTGGGACTGGAGAACAGTAATTTTGTATTGAAAATACTTGAACTAACAGGGCACTCCCTAAACATATGCTTGTAATTTCTTTGATAGAACTATGGGAAGGATACTAGGTTGCAATACTCTGAGTTACAGAAGAGATGGTGTATTCTTAGCTGTGTCAGTTACTATTATTCATGGCAGTGTTCCACTGGCCAACATGGCAGAAGTGTCCTTTACATATAAGGAAGGAGGTGATCTGCTTTCAGGTGATATTACCTTATTCCACTCATTCAGGCAACTAAAAATGTAATTCAAAGAGTAGCTGTGATGTTCAAGAGGGGTTGCTGTACAGCCTGGAATTGAACGTTCAATGTATTCAAAAAAAGGAGAGTTTGGAAAACACTCACATAAAAAAACCCCAAAACTACTAGGTAGAGAAACTTAAGTTCATTACCTAAATAGCAGGAATACTCAGACATAGAAGTGAGTATTCAGTTATGGTAACTCTTCCAAAATGATTATATTTTTAATTAGCTGCTTAGCTGTTGGCTCTTGGTTTGAAGATATTTCCATCAACCCTGGTTTGCGGCCTAAGATCTTTATGGTTTATCATTTATATGTAAACTTGTTATACTGAAGTTTTAGACCAGCAGATCTACTTTTATTTCAGGTCTTAATGGATAACTAGAATGGGATTTTTTTTCTTTATTTTTTCTTTTTGTTTTTAGCTAGTATTTAAATACTTAAATAACCTGCATTGGTATTTAATTATGTACTGCATTAACAGATAAGATCAGACTGAAAAGTCTTGTGACTTCATGTGCAGAGAACTAAATGCTGCTTTCATTTTACTGTCACTGCAGAGAACAATGTCTTCATGTTTACAGTTTGCATAACTTTAGAGTGCCACTTACTTCAGCCCTTACTCACAAATGCGATTTCCCGTTCTCCACGCTTTAAATAAAACTGTTATGAAAATGTCATTAAGCTCTATATCCCCAGTGACAGAATCTCAGCTGGCAAAGCTTCCAGTGAGAAATACAAGTACAGGTGGCCAAGTCCACCAGTTCCAGCATAGGGAGAAAATGCTGCTTAAACCATGACAATGTCAAGACTGTTTCAGGGGAAGTTGGTGGCTTGATGTTGCTTGACATCCATGCTGACAGGCAGAACCTCTGCCTGTAACCTCAGGCCTCTGAGCTTGCCCAGCTCTTGAGATTAATGCCATTTACTTCTATTATGGTTACAGATTTGTTACTCCTTAAAACTATTCCATCCTCAACTTCCAGTGCAGTTAACACTTACAAGACACTTCCACTAGTTAAAGATCAAACCAGCTACTTCCAAGGAGATTGCTTTTCTCTAGCTCTGTTGCTGAGGGAATTTGGCAGGAGAGTGAAACCTGGAGAAACTAAATGCATAGGACATTGTTTTACTTTGAATGGCAAGAGGTCTCAGTCAGGATTTTGTACAGTCATTTCTTCCATCTCAAATAAGGTTTTGCAAAAATAAAATATTGAATCAACAATTGTCAGCACAAGCTGCTTGCTTGTCTAATCTTGCTTTGAGGTGTGCGTGCTTATGTCTGTGACTAGTTCTGTGCACCTCTGTAGAATCAGGGCCATACTGGGTAATTAATGAAGTTTTTCTTTGACTTTCTGTGTGCAGGGAGAAGGTTGGGGGAAGCTTAGAGAGCAGAGTTTTATCTTGCATGTAGAATTTATACAGGTGAGATTTTGTAGAATTTGGAAAATGGAGGAAGTGGTGTCTAGAGCATGGTAACCAAATACTTCTGTCAGATTCATATCTAGCTCTTCAGGAATCTGGGGCTCAAGACTGCCCCTCACTCCCAGAATATTTTCTTCTCCTTTCTACCTTGGGAAGCTAGTTATATAGGCTCACAACTTGCCTTATAACAAAGTCTGTAAATGGTGGCACTAAAAAATCTGTTCTTCATGAATATTTCATCATATGTTGCTTTATGTCTACTTTTTGTTTAAACAAGTGTTATGTTAAACAAAGTAACTTTCCAAAGAAAACCCAGCATAGATGGGCTATTCTGGGGCCTTGTGTTAGGTACTTAGTATTCAGCAGAACTTCACTTCTTTTGATACTTGGTGCTGGTACAAACATAGCTGTTTTACTTTGTCAAGTAATAATTTTCCCTTGTATTAGTATGGTGTTAGTGTGACCACTAAGATCTGTGAAACAGTGATCACTCCTATGAGTTTCCCTGTCCCCTATAACTAGCAAGAATTCAGTTGAATATATTATATTCACCGATTTAAAAACATAGGAAATGTTGTAATTTGCAGTGCAGTCTATTTCCCCAATTAATATTGCTAATAAGCAACTGGCACCATGAAAACAAACAATTCAACAGTTCTCCCCCACTTCATTGCTACCTCATAAGTACAGTAGTCTAGATGTTTCTTCAGGGTCCTCATTAAATGAGTTTTCTATCTTTGCACCAAATCCATCTAAAAGCCACCAGCTCTAGACTATGCTATTTTGCCCTCTCTCTGAAGGTGTTTTTTGTAGGTAGGGTTGTAAAAATGAGGCAGAAAGTTTAGCCTGAAGTAAATCCTAACATATTAATTCTGACTCTGGAACTTGGAGTTCTTGCTTTTCCCATCTGCTGGTTTTCACAAGCATTGGTATTTTTGGCTGGTGTTACAGGGTTTGTGTAATTTTTATTAACTGTGTTGAAATAACTTTTGAAGGCTGCAGAAACACTGTTTGGAAGGTTATCTTCTTGTTCACACTCCCTGTCCTCTTGTAAAGTAGGTACTGCATAACAGGGCTGGGATTTCTAAGAATTCACTGTAATTCTCCTTTGAGTGATAAATACATGAGTTTAATTTACCAATACCATTCTCTGTCTTGAAAGATTTTTTAGGATATTACATTGTTCTGAATAATTATTGACAAATAACTTGATTTTGTTCTTTCTAAATTGCTTTTTAAATTTATCTTAAAAAATAATATGGCTGTAAATTTTTTCTCTATATAGAGGATTGGAAACAAAAAAAATTGTCAACAGTAATACTTTAAAGATTGCTGGAAACAGCCATCTTCACTATTCTTTTCTTGTATAAAGTGTTTTTGTTGTTGCAGAGAAGCATGTACCACTTTCTAAGCTTTAGTGATGACACAGTGGAAAACAAAGGAAGGCTGAATGCAGCCATGTTAAAGACTCCAGTGTTCTGGCAGAAATTATATGCCTGAGAACAAAAGATCCAATCTGAGTGTCTTGTGGGGTTTACCCCCTTGAGGTTACTTTTTCACCCATCTGCAAAAGCGATCTGTGAAGGGTGCTGCAGCTGAGGAAGGGGCATGCAAAAATAGTGTATTGACTCAGTTTTCTCAGTTTCAGTCATTTTTTCTTTTGTTTTCAGGCCATTTCTGTGCAACCTGAGATGAATTTTTTTTTTCTTTTGTAATGGTGGTTTGGCAAGGGAGGTGTGGATAAAAGCATACCAGCTGGAACAGACTCCTAAAAATGTGTGGGAAGTTGCTAGATATGATGTAGATTGTGTAGAGCGTGCTGCCGTATTTTTTGTTACTTGTCTGCCACCCTGTGAAGATTCCCTCCCTCCCACCCCCTGAGCTTATGGACATCCATGGCAAGCACAGTGTAGGCTTTTTACTTCCTCATTTTGAAATATATATATAGAGAGAGCCACCAAATTAAAGTGCTGTGTAAAATTTCTTTTGATGTTTTGTTTGCTTGCTTGTTCCAAAACCAGTTTGAAATAGTAGGTCACTGATACATCTTTAAGTGGTACGTCAAAGAGCTGCTCTTCTTGATTGAGACACCACTTTGTTTTCAAGCACAGCTGAGTAGCATTCAGATGTGTTTCAAAAATCCCCAACAACTTGTTTTTCATAAAACTGCATTCACCAGCAGTTTTTCCACTTGTGAAGCATGAAAATGTGGGTGGCAGAGATAGCTAGGTGTTGTCTTTTGTGATCTGGTGATATTAAATAAATGCCCTTGTGCAAATAAGGTAATGGCTTCCTTGCCAAGATTTTAAAATTGTAGAAAAGTGATATCTCTAAGGTTCTGTCACTGGGGAGTTTGGTTCTAGACCTGTTAATTGTTTTAACGTAGAATAGTTTGGGTTAGAAGGGACTTGAAAGATCATGTAGTCCAGCCTCCCTGACCTGTTTGGTATTAGCTTTTGTAAGCCTTAATTGGGAAAGGGCATATCTTGAAACAAAATTATTTCCTTGAAAATGACTAATCTATTGACTCTTTCTCTTCTAGGAAATGACTTGCAGCTGAGTGAATCGGGAAGCGATAGTGATGACTGAACAACTTTTTGGCCTTAAATGTATCACCTTTTTTTGCTAAATATGTCTTAGCATCTGTTTTGCACTAAGATTAGATTACCAGAGACTGGAATGAATGTCCTCAATTTTGATAATAGACATCCTAATTTTCTACTGACACATCATGTCTATAATACAGCAGCATTGATATCCTGTCAGTGCTATGGTTATGTGTTTATCTTTCAAATTACTGTATTTACAGTAAAATTGTGTATGATCTGATTTTGATTATTTTTGCCTCAGCCACCTGTTTTACTTGAAACTGATTTGTAACAGCTAGTTACTTTATATAAATAGCTATGGAATGGAGAAATTTCTGATATTTATGGAGGCAAGTTTCCTTCCTATCATTTAAATGCTGATCTCACAACTTTGACTTGGAGGGAGTGAAAGGGAGAACAACTAAATGAGTTCTGCTGTGTCAGCTACAATTTTTGTTCAGTTCACAGTTCATACCTTTAAGGAAACTGCTGAATAATGTGGTCCACTAGTGCAGTTACAGTTTACAATTGTTCAACACATTGCTGAATTCTTAATTTCATTGCATTATGGGACTTTATATTTCTGAGCCTCAAGATTCCTAAGGGAACTTACCTATTCTCTGCCTTTTTTATGTAACTTGAATAGGGTGGTCTTTTTACAACCTTTTTGTATCTAAATTTAGGTAACTGCAGAGACAGCAATTAATTTCCTTCATTTAATTCTGTAATGGAAATCAGAAAATTTCTTTGTAGAAGTATAAAAGTAATTTAATAAAGCAAATATTTATCATTTTCATGCATCAGATTCTGTTTTTACTGGTTAAGAATTAGATTTTCTACCTAAAGTAGTCATGCCAGTGAAGGGGTCAGGCAAAGAAATAAAGCAGTGAAAGAGTACCTAATAAGGATTCTCCACCTTGTCTACAAGACTGAAATGTTTGTTGCTTTTGTTACATGAGGTGACCCTTAGTAAGAGCTTGTCAAAAGCTTATGGTGATGCAACTGGACGTTTATTACAGATTACATCCAAATGCCAGTGGGAAGTAATAATGTAGTATTAGACAAGAAAAGGTCTTATTTTTTCCACATTTGAAATTATACTTCAATACCTGAAGAACTGAGGATCAGACTCCAAATTTCATCCTGTAATTTACTGCTGAAGAGTTTTGTAACAGTAGCAAATGTCTGTAGGGTGAGTTCTGACAAGATAAGTCTGCTCAGTCTTGCACAGAAGTCTCCTTTGTTGGATTGCAGTGATTGGGTCACAGCTCTGTGTCTAAACTGTGAGGGTTGAATCCCATATGTCAGCCTGAATGCGCAGACATGGAAAAAAATGCACACTCAGTAAATGTATCCAATAGATGGTACTAGAGGAGCTTATTCTGTGAACTCTGCTCTATCAGCCCAGTGACATATGGGAAATTAAATGAAATATGGGAAATGCTTTCTAATGCTTCCATACCTTGTGCTCTGCACCAAATCACAGCTCATTAATCTTCTGGCTTCCTGAAGTTGGTATCATAAGAAGCAAAATGTTCTTGTGTTTGTAGTCAAAGGAAAAAGCTCAAGTTAATAGCCATGGGTGAGCAGGTGTTAGAGAAGGGCTAATGCCCAACCTTGAGGAAGGATGCGATGTAATAACCCCCATAAGACATTTTAAACTCTTGAGGGAAAGGGTACTGAGGTCTCTGATGGATCCTAGCTGTTGGTGTGGGAACTCTAGCGGAGCACCTGGCTTTTGGCATATGCTGCTGCTGAAGTCTACTAGGGCAGTGTGAGGAGCTGAGATGTTGCTCCTTCACACTAAGGAGTAGCCCTGTGTGCTGAATAAAGGGGTGCATGATAATGCAGTGTCCTGAACTGAAATGTCTTCTCTTTGCCTTCCACTGTCCCCAGTGGTTCATTTGCATCAGCCTTCCCTTAGGATGATGCTAAATTCTAATTCTAGCCAGAATGCTACTGTTTTTCTTGAATAACAGGGCATTCAGGACGTACAGTGAGCAGATGTGTGGAAGCACTGACCAGGCCACAGTCTCAATCATGCAGAGCACATGTATTCATGGATTATAATCATCCTTCAGTGACAAAACTGTTGCGTGCAATCTGTATATAACTGCCCTCACAGGTCTACAGGTGCTTAAATATAGCTCTGGGAGTAAAGAAGATTTCCAAGTTCCTGGGTCTCAGGACTGTAACTAAGCCTGTGCTATCTTTAGGATTTGATCTTTGGGTTGAAAGCTTTCTTTCAGAAGAATGTTAGTGAAGCTTTTGCATAGTATGTAGTACAGAGGGGTTAGTGGCCAGCCAGGTATTTTTTCAAATGCACAATTGTGATAATTCAGGAAAGCTTCCCTTTAAGTAACATGACAGGAGATAAGATTCTCTAACAGTTCTTGAAGAGATAAGGGGAAAAAGATAACATGTAAATGCATTAAAGAATAAAGGTTTGCATGCCATTTCCAGGCCAAATATATGATTTGTGATTGGATGTTATTGGCTTCCCCCTTATCCATGTACCTGTCAAACATTGGCAGGTGAGCTAAGGAGCTTGTTCAGCCTCTTGTCATGCAGAGGACTCGGCAAGAGTCTCATTTGTGACTTGCAGGGGCATTTCCTTCCCTAAGGCTCGAGTCGTGTGCCCTGAGTGGTGTTGAGCCTCCATATCTCCTGCTGCAGGTTGTTCCCAAATGTCAGGAGTGAGAAGGGGATTGCATTGAGGTTTAAAAGCAACTTTCCATTTTTGGACTCTGATTTGTAAATTCTATTCTTCTTCCTTAAAACCAGTTTTATTCATGTGATATCAATTTAACTAGAAAGTAATAAAATCAGTAACAGATGTAAGTTCCATGACCACTGTTCCTACAACCTCTGAGTACCTCTTTCAAAATGATTTGAAATATATCTGGCTCTATCTTGTTGCTTTCAGTTATTTTGTCTTTACATCCAGAGGTTTTAAAGCATTTGTGTGTGTATCTCTAAGCAGCAGATACCTTTGAATAATATTTTGAGACATTATATATTTTTCTGTGACATTATAATGAAGCTATTGTGTATGTTTTGGATTTGAAGAACAGCTGCTTATCACTTCTATTGATAAATCAAAAACACCTTCTCAGTGCATCTGAAAACTTGAGAATTTTTAGTCTTCAGTGCTAAGGACCACGACAGCCACAGTTCACCTGCCCCTTCTCTCTGCATGGCACACAGTACAAGCACAGTTTGTCTGGTAGCTACTTCGAGGTTCAAGTATTCAACCCGTGTTAAGTCCTGAAATGGGGATTAATTGTACTTACCAATTGTACCTACCTTGCCTGGCAGCTTCCAATTTTCTTAAGAACTCCGTTCTACTCTTGTTTTTCATGAATTCTGCTCTGGGGCACGTGGAGAGGCTGAGGTCATCTCTTCAGGGTAGCTCTGGCACCACTGTATTCCATGATAAACACTGGGATTGCCATTTACTTGGGGTTTTCAGAAGGCAGGATATAATAATTTTTCAGATTAAAGGACTTTACTAAGTCACTTCTGTGCTAACAGACAGTGCATCACCTTGAGAACAGAACCATAGTATTTTTAAGAAGAATTATTTGTTGGTCTTTCTTGACAGATTTCTGGGGAAACAAATATGAACAGATCATCTCAGATAATAGTTTGATTTGGTACTCAAGACTTTAAGCCACAAAAATTGTATAATTTCTGGCCAACACTTTTTATTTTCTTTAGAAGTTGTATGGGAAGGTTTCTGAGCACAGCCAAGCACTGTTGAATCCTCCTTAAACACAAGAGATGAGGATGCATAAGCTGGGCAGAAATGAAGAAGTTCAGAGGAAGAAATAGAAGATAACTTGGGTCATGATGGTTGCTAGGCTGAATGCTTGCAGTACATGTGAATTCCTTCTCTCATCACTTTATGAGGTCATTCAGCCAACCACATAAGGTGCTAAGGACAGTCTTAGGTACATATGGGTTTCAGATCAGCTTTTTGAGGACATGTAAAAGGAAGAATGAGGAAAAATAGTTTTGAATATTGTTAAAATATATTTTCCTGCTGCTTTGATGGAGGTAGGGGAAATGCAATAAGAAGGTGAAGATGCACTGAAATGAGGAGGGGAAAAAAGTGAGAAATGATAATTTCTTTCACAGTTTAGACCTCAAATATGATAGGAGTAGTCATCCACATCTGAGGGAGGCTAGAAAGTCTTATGTGTCTCAGCTATTACTCTTCCCAGTTCAATGAAACTGCAGGAACAGCTTTCCCTGGTTGTTAACTGGTTAGCAGTAGCATCCCAAGGCAGCAGCTCCTTGCTTACCAGATATATGCACAGGAGTGGCCTGAAGTAGTGGAAGTATCTAAAGAATCTGTTACTATGGGCTTTACTTCCCCACTTGTGGATTCTCATGATGGAGAAAAGCTCTTGAAGGGCAGACTCAGAGCTCAAGGCTTTTGTTGGCATGGAGAACTCAGCTCCTAAGCAGAGATCCCAACTTCATAGAGGGTTTGTGTAAAACCAGTGCCACATCTGCTGGGAACAGCAAGGGCTTGGGCTCTAGTTGTTTCTGTGGTTTTCTGAATCCATAGAAGAAATTAGTGTGTTCTCAGATTTTCCTTCTCTGAAAAGCAAATCCCTCTACTGTGGTGAGGAAGGAATGGAGGTTAGAGGCAAAGATGAAGGAGCCTTTCATTCAACAGAGAAGGCTTTGTTGATGTACAACACATACCTGGTGAGTTAGCTGCTGAGACCTCTCCTGACTCGCTTTGAACAGGGGCCCTTGTTACAGAACCTGTTCTCCATCTCTCATCTCCCATGCACTGAGCAGCTTGGCTTGCTCCTAAGTGCTTATGCATGACAGAGGATTACTTGCTCTAAGAGATGAGGCCTTCTTCATGCTGTTATTTAAAGTTTAAAGAAAAGTGGAGTGTCTTAAAAAGGTAATTAAAGAAGACCCAACAGCAACTCAAACTCTTCTTTAATATCTTTAGTTTCACTTCCACATGCTGTGTATCTTGTTCTACCAGTTTCAATGCTCTTGCAAAACAGTTGCACAATGGCTTCCTTTTAGCAACCAGCAGAATTAAACTTGAGCTCACCTAATTGGATGTACCTTTTCTAAGATGTGCTGAATTTCCAGTAAACTCTGCAAACCCCCTTTTTCCTTGCACCTTTTCATTGCTATGACTTTGGAATAAATACTCATGGGCATCCTCATATACAGCTCCCAGAGGGACATGGGAGCTGGTTGCAGCATGAAAATACCAACTCATCCCTTATCCAATTACCTTTTTCATGCCTGACTCTCTGCACATTGGCAATTTATGAGAAGATTTAGGCTTTTACCAGAGTTTTGATCCAAGTGTTCACGGTAATATTAAAAAATCTCCCACTGTGAAGTGTTCTTAAAAGCTAAGGCTGTTGTAAAAGCCAGTGTCTGATTGAAATTCCTCCTTCAAATAAAAACATGTTTGTGCCAGTTTGCTGGAATAATGAGGGCACAACAAACTATTTTGGAATTATCTGTCCTTCAGCAATTCTGCTGGAAATGTTTGTGTGCCTTATGATCCTCTCCCACCACAGTGTGGAGTAACTTCCACTCCCATGCTGCACGATGACCTGGGCTTTTGGGTTTTCTTCTGGTTTCTTGGTTTTTTTTCCCCCATGTGGGAAAGTTGACATTTAGCTAACATTTTATTACTGCTCTTTTTTTAGAAATGCTGGTCATCAAAAATGTTTGCCAAATGTGACCTGAATGCAGGTGGGGAAAACTCCATGCAGATTATCAGCTACGCTTGTTTTCCTCCCTTATTTGAGCTTTTTCTCCCCTTACAAGCCAGACTTTGCCTAGTAGCCTTCACCAACATGGTGTTTGTCAAGGAGAGTGATGATCAGTGGCCATGGCTAAGTTTAATTGAGGATGCAAGACTGTTAAGCTATTTAAGAAGTTCTTTCCACAATGACTACATTTTAGAAAGTACCACCTGGAAGGAGTGTACTGAGATTAGAGGGGACTTTTTATCCCCATTAATTTGTGAAACAAAATGACTGCTAAAAGATTAGAACCCATTCCTGCCTTTGTACTTTCCATTTGACTCCCTTCTAGTGATGAAACAACAGCTACTCACAGGTGAATAACTGAGGGCCCCAAGAGAAAAACTTGTTAAAACTTTAATAATGTCTCGTCTATATTTATAAATCTGTAGAGATGAGCTGAGCTGAGTGAGCCAAAGAATCTGCCATGTTGCATCAGAGCCTTTGATCCAAATGCCCTCCACTGTGGAAACAGTACAGGCTCATGCTGCACAAATCTCCCTAAACCCAACAAAAAACGTGTGAGATTGTCTGTGCTGCACTGCAGAATGATTGCTACCAGGTAACTTCAGCTGCTGTTCAGTCAGAGCAGCTCTGTGATGGGAGGCTGACAAACAGCCAGTGTCCATGGGATGTATGTGAAGGCAATGATGGATTGATCTGTGGCTTCCTGGGACTTTGAGAGCAACACCCAGGCAGGTGCATTTGTTACTGGAAATGCTGAGGCTACAAACTGCTCCCTGCTGTGTGGTAGCTGTGAGTCTCCTGGGTCTTATCAGCAGCTCACACCACACAGAGACCTCCTGCCTGATAGAAATGCTCAGCTGCGAGAGGCTGCCTCACAGCTGTGTTTTCTTCACCTTGTGCTTCTTTGACAAGAAGGATGGGCTGTACAGATGGTATATTTGTTTTCCAAGCTAAACGAAAACTGTAATTTCAAGCTTGCTTGCCTTGGTACTTGTCACAGCTTTCCAGTTTACAGGGATACTGGCAGGGTGCTCATCAGGGAGGGAAATATTTTGGTCATCCCACAATAAGGTGAGGTGACTGTTCCAGGGAGTGCAGTGGCTCAGCAGCAGGGCTCCTCACTGCTGGACTCTGCTCAGGTGACAGAGCCACAAAGTTTAACACCCAACCAGCTTGTTGTGCTATTACAGTGCTCCCAGACTGCCACAAATCCAGTTCCAGTGAAATCAGGCCACCTGGCCTCACAAGTTTCTTTTCCCCCATGCTAGCATGAGCTTCTCTTCTCCTTTCTCATGCAAAAGTATTTATGCCATGAGTGTCTCACTCTACTCTTCATGTAGTTACTCTATATTGTTCGAGTTGATGCAAGAGTATTTTACATCATTGCTATGTCTCTTCTGACAAAGGAATAAGGCCCAGACTTCCTAAAAAGGTGCCATATGCCTTTTGAAGCATAAAGAACATCTCAGAAGGGAGACAAGCCTTGGGAACCATACCAGGTAGCCCTTTTCCCTCTGGGTCTGAGTTAGTCACACATCCAAGCTCACAGTCTTGTCAGGACATAACCCACCCAGCTGCATGGTCTCCCAGCCTCCAGCACTACTGTCCATGTGGAAAGAAAAATCATAAAGTGTAAATGTTTGAGTCACAAACAAAGGGTGGGTGAGTAGGTTTAGGCGAGGCTGTGCTGACTAACCCACCCCAGCAACAGGCAAGTATTGCTCCCAATTTGTCTTGAAGGAAATGGATCTGGCTGTGTTAAAGCTCAAGGTGGTGTTGAAAGGTGCAGAAACATCTTAACTCTGATCCTCGGCCACCCTGCCAAAATTATATCCCAGGCCTGGATCTGTCTGGATTTACACAGAGACATTACAAAATCAGTGACAAAAAGCAAACTAGGAATGTATCATTGTTGCTGTTGCATCTGACAGTCAAATCCCTTGAGGCAGAAACAACTTATGTGTGGCCCAAAATGACTCATTAGGAGCTGTTTCAAACAATTGGTGTCTTTGTATTGAAAAGGCAAGTCCTGATGAAACTGGCAAGGACACAATTTCAGATTACTTTATACTCTGCTTTGTAAAGCTGTAGGCAGGGTTAATGACAGTTTAATACTAATTGTGTATCCCTGGCAATTTGCAGAGAGACATTTGTCTGACTAGAATCTTGTTCCTGCTTTTAACATTGCTAGTTCTTGAACAACAAAACCACTGGAAATCAGAGCACTGCTTTCTCACATGACTTTATCTGAGCTTTCAGGGTATGATACAATTAAGTATTTAACTGTGAGGCCCTGTATGGATAGTGTAAAATTTATATGTCCCCAACCACGGTGCAGCCTCCCTCAGACTATAGAGTGTGATGGCTGCTTGCTAGCAACCAGCAGTGCCAAAATAACTCCTTGGAGCAGCAAGCTGCCACAGGGCTGGGAGGAAACGAGATGGTCAGGGCACCTTTAGCAGTAAAGCAGCTTACCTGTTCAGTCACGCTAACAAACAGATGCAGAAATACAAAAGTGTGGCTTCTTATCACAAGCAACACGTGTGAGCGGGGTCTGAGACCTGGCTGCTTTGAATTTCCAGGAATTAGCTGGTAATGCATTAGCTGTGTTAAGATAAACTCCTGTGTCAGCAAGGCCTGCTGTTAACTCTGCTTTGTGTGTATGTGTGTGTGTGTAGAGATACAGATAGCTCTGAAGAAAGAGCATTTGCTGCTGTAGATTCTGGTCTCAGCTTCAGCAAGATAAAGACAACTCTTACGCAGCAATTGTTCAGTGAAGGCCACTTGTTCAGTGCAAGGGAGAAATGGTTGATAAAGTTCATTTCTCATTTACAATGACTTTAAATGCCTTACAGTAGGAACATGGATTTTAAATTCTGACCATTATTTAAATTAATTGCAAAATTCTAACTGACTTCCACCTGATTAAAATGACAACTTGAATTTACAAATATCTGAATGGCTTTCTTTAGGGCATGGAAAAGTAATTTCCAAGAGGATTTGGTAAATGCACAATGACATCTGCAGCCCCTGTTCTCAGCTTATTTTGAATGACTGGTGTGGTTTGATTGGTCTTTGTGCACTTCACTCTTCTACTGACTACCAGCAGGACTGTTCATCCCTATGCACTAGCACAGCTGGACTGTCAGTGGGAAGAGAGTAAAGAACTGGGGAGCATCCCTTCTCCTGGAGGTTTTGGTGCCTGGATGTGGGTTGAGCTCGAGCTGCTCCTCAGCAAAGAGGAAATTTAAATTGAAGCTGGATTTTTTTTTAGCTGCAATTAGAGGACACCCCAGTTGGTAAACGTGCTTGTATTTCATGTGTTTGCAGGTTTCCAAAAGCCTAAACTTGGCATGCCGAATAGTTCAACCTATTTGACCAGACTGACCCCCAACTCTGGTTTGTACCCTCTGCGGGCAAACCTTTGCTTACATCTCAGTTCCTCTGGATACACAGAGTTTTCCAGGAGATTGTCTTTCCCCAAAGAGCTATAGTCAAATACTGGTGACATGCATATATAACTTTCCTTAAAACTGGTGTTTCAGCACATGGCACTGGGGGAGCAGTTTGTGGCATTTGTGTGCAAGACAAGAGATGGTGCTGTGTTCGGGAATAGTTTGACTCCCTGGACTTGTGGTTTGCAAGGAAATCTGAAGCTATTTGGTTTGGGGCCTCTTCCCACAATTTTCTTAAATCTGTTATTTTTACATGCTGCATGTTTCTCTTTTTGTGCAGCCACAGTTTGCCAAGGAAGGCAGACCATTTTTCCACAGCCTCACCCCTAACTTTAGCCTGAACAGAAAGAGACTCTCAGGGGACCTTCTCACTCTTTACAAACAACCTGAAGGGAGGTTGTTACCAGGTGGGAGTTGCTTTGTTCTCTCGAGTAAGAAATGACAAGATGAGAGGAAATGGCCTTGTGTTGTGCCAGGGGAGGTTTAGGTTGGATACTAGGAACAATTTCTTCACTGAAAGGGTGGTTAGGCAATGGAACAGGTTGCCCAGGAGAGTGGTGAAATCATCATCCCTGGAAGCGTTCAAAAGGTGTGTGGATGTGGCATTTTGGGACGTGATTCAGGGGTGCTGGGTTAACAGCTGGACTCGATGATCTTAGAGTTCTCTTCCAACTTTAATGGTTCTATGATTTTACACTGCATTTTTTTTGCTTGTAAGAGGAAAATTTCACCTGCAATTCCCAAGATCGGCTGCAAGCACCTCATCCCACAGTCACCCTCACAGAACTCCTGACACAGCCTGAGAGCACCAGCTTGGCATTTAAGCTGTTTTGCAATGGCTCAGCGGCCATTTAAAGATTTTAAGGTAGTGACGACTGATGAGAGCGGCAGGCAGAATGCTGAGAGCCCGGCCCAGAGCAAATATCCTCCTGGCCACAGGTCCAGGCACCCGCGGGGGTCCTGGGCTGCTCCGGCTGGTGCTCCGGGTCTCCTCAGGCCTCTGTTTAACCCTGCCCGCTGCAGGCTGCCCTGACAAAACCCGATGTTTCCCTCCCGGAGTGACCCCGCTCACTCCTGTTCCCGAGCCCCGTGTTCCCGTGGCAGGGGAGCCCTGCTCCGGACCTTCCGGTCCCCCGGAGCCCGGGCACAGCGCGGATTTCCCCGTGTGCCGCGCCGCGGTGCCCCGCAGGTGCCGGCGGCAGGGCGACCATGGCCGAGGGGCCGGCGCCACCTCCTGGGCACGGCTGAGGGGGCACAGCCGGGCTGGGCAAACACCCGCACTGCGACTGGGAGGGCACATCCAAGTGCAGTCGGTGGTCGAAGAACAACCAGATGCCCTCAGCCTGGGAGCCCCGCCGGCCTGCCAGCAGCTTGGAGGAGAGGAGGGCATTCAGGAAACCCCTCAGTAGTGTTCTGTGTTCTGGATCTGTGCTCCTCTCCCCTTCCTCCCGTGGTAACGTGGGCTTTTATCACTTCTAGACTGGTGTTTCTCAACCTGCTCAGCTCGGGGCAGAGAGCCCAGCGTGGTCCCAGGTGCTTTGCCAGCTATGGAAGAACGCGCTGAGGGCCGACTGCTGGCGCTGGCGTGGCGAGCCTTCACACGGGGCAGCGTGTGCCATGCAGGCCTCGTGGCCTTGGGAGTCCTTGGACTTGCTCTGCCCAGCAAAATGCTAACTATGAGAGCACAGGAAAGAAGATGCACAGATCTCATTCGTGTCAGGAAGCCACGGGAAAGGTGTTTTTCCTGGGTGAAGGTGGTGGGATGTGTACTGCCCCGTCAGACACACGTTCTGAGGGCTGGGTACGTACCTCGACTGTGTCCCGAGTGCGAGCCAGAGCAGGCAGTGCTGCACTCACCCTGCTCCCTATTTCCAGGCAGGATTTGGCTTGCGCCAGGCAGGTCAGAGCTTGGGACTGGTGGGACCTGTGCCTGTCTATGCAGACATGCCCACAGACTGTGTGGAGGTGTTCAATAGAGATCTTATTTGCACTTAAGAGCCTCCCGAATTCAGTGCCTCTCAAGCAGGAGGGCGTACCATGCAGTCATTGCTAAGCATTGACTGAAGGTGGGGTTCTGGGGACCAGGATTTAGCAATCATGCTGAGATTTCACAGAGCTGTAGGAGTTAGGAAGAGGCATGATGCACTGCATCCTTGTTCCCTCCATTTACTCAGGGTCAGCCTCAGGAGGTTTTCGTGGTTATCTGATGGATCAAAAAGAAATCTCATCAGTATGTCCTTGTCCTGATAACTGCTACTCTGCAGGGAAGGAAATGGTCTGCAATGAGTGAGGCAACCAAGTAACCAGTGAGACATGGGAGATTTACACAAATGAATTGCATTTCTTGGCTAATATGCACTGATGAAGCAAGTCTGGCCTAGATAAGCTTTGGGTACACTACTGCGGGAATAATGAATGTCAGGAATCACTGCCTCTGTGCCTTTGGAAGGGACTAACACTTCCCATCCCATCCTTCTGCCATCTTCACAGACTGCAAGCCCTCTGCTCCAAGGCCTGTTTCTCACTAGGTGTGGGGATGACATCTTGCACAATGCAGTTGTTGTATCTGGTGCTCTTAGGTACCAGAGAGCATTTCTGCTAATGACTGTTCCTTGCAGGAACCCCTGTGGTGGTGCTTCTGTTGAAAAAGAGGAAACTGTAGAAATAAATCTCTTCCTCTCTAGGGTGTTTTGTGGTTCAAGCAGAGTTACAATGCAAGAGATGACTTTTGCCTTGCCATTGGCTTGGTGTGATTGTAGGCAAGTAATTTCTTCTCTCTGGAGTAACTTCATGTCTCTGAAAATCTGAGAAGCCTGTTTTTGACGTTAAAAATTGTGTGTGGAATCACTTGTGTAGCAGTAAAGTAGTGTTTTGTTCTTGTTCAGTTGTCTTTTATTATTTACTGCATCAACAAAGAAAGTGATGGAGGTCATCAGCATAGGGGGAAATGCCTTTTGAGGAATACTGAATTCACTGAAAAATACAGTTTTGCAGAATAAAATTATTTGCGAGATTGGGTTGAGTTCAGTGAATTGTTTTGTGCAAAAATGAAGATGGAGAACTTTTTCAAGTGAGGGTTTTTCTGACAGCCTCAGAATAAAATGTGACACATTTTGTGGAAAGTGATGTTTGTTTAAATCACTACAATTTCTAGGGAGAAAAATGGGACGTGTAGTGTGGCCTGGAGGAGGGAAGGGCTCAGAGTTGACTGAAAAAGCCTCAAAAAACCTTGAACTGTCTGAGGTCAGACTAATTTATGGGTTATGATAATTTCTTTTCTCAGCCATCATTCAAAGCTCTGTGTCCTCATCATGATAAACCTGGACTGATGAGAGGACTCCCTGACTCTTTTCTTATCTCAGAGTTACAGTTTGCTGCTGCTTTCACCTGCAGGAAGAATTTGGCTTGCACCTCAGTGAAGAACACAGTGGAGTGATAGCAATTTCCAAAGAACCACTTGAAACTGGTGACTGTGTCCTGCAGATGGGCTTTAGGATATGGAGCAAGTGCCCAGAAGGGCTGCCTGCCTTCCTTTCCTCATTGAGTAGGAAGTGCTCAGCATCATCCTCTACATACCTCTGACACACAGCTTTGTGTAACTCCAGGGCACTGGGAGGGAGCCCTGCTTTCTGAGACAAACAGTGCCAGGCTCGAGCTGTTTTCAGTTGTGTTGTGTTGTGTCCCTGCTGTGTTCTAATCTGTTTGAACTGCAGATAGATCGTCTTATGGGGAAAAGCTCCTGAGAGACAAACCCTATCTATCTGTTAGTTTGGTAACGAGCCCTACAGCCCTGGAAGAAGAGGGAGAAACTGCTGCAGCAGTACCCCAAGATTTGGTGGTGACTGTGTGGTCTTTATGTTGGGAAACACTGCTTCTTTTCTTTCTTTCTTTTTTTTTTTTTTTCCCTTTGAAACAGAGGGACTGGACTTGGTGACTGTAGTTGTTTATGTTTGAATGTGCTGATGGGGAAATTGAGGGGTCCATCTGTAAGGACTTGATTAGTAAGGGTCAGGAGTGATAAAATATCTGGAAGACATGGATAACATCATCTTAAAAGCCTGGCTTATCGATCCAATGTGGACATCAATGGAGGAGCATTCTCTCCTACGTGCTGGATTGCATCCTGTGTGTCCGTGATGCAGCAGTGACTCGGGATGAGCTCTGCAAGTTGGGCAGCCCGTGTGTGACACCACTGCTGCAGTGGGCAGACGCGAGGCTCGCGGAGCACACGCCAGTCCCCGGGCTGGCCAGGCAGTGGCACTGAAAGCAAAGCTAAAGCCCAGACGCCAGCCCTGGCAAGGTGTGTGCTGGTACACGGGAGGTGCTGGGCAGGCTCTCTTGTGCTGGGAGGATGGAGCGGGGATGTTGAAGGAACGTCAGCTGCAGTTTGCAGAGCACAGGGAACGTTCTACGTCCCTGGCCATTTGGGAGTTTGCTCTGTCAGCCCAAGCGCTCACAGTGTGCTTCTGCACTCCCAGCTGGCTTCCTGGGGCTGTAATTCGCCGGGGCTGTCACCAGAGGAAAGCGAGGGTCTTTGTTGCTTGCTTAGTTTGCCCTGCAGAATGACAGAGACTTCAGCTTTCCCTTCTGCAAGAGAGGTGTATTTTCAGCCCTCTTTTTATTCTGCCTCATCTGTCCCATGAATGAGATGCTGACTTGGCTCATGAGTGTATCTGCAGAGTGCCTGGGTGCAAAGAGAAGCTGGAGGCAGAAGTGTTCTTGAAAGCACATGAAAAGAAGGGAATGCCCTGCTTGGCAAAGGTTCTCACTGTAGCTAGTGACAAAGGCAAAGATTTCCTATTGATTTTCTAAATTGCAGACTATACACAATGCAACAAATTGTTTTGAGCTGTTGTACTTGAAATGGCTGAAAATATTTTGATGAAATAGTTTTGTTCAGAAAATACTTCTCAAAAGCGGGGTGGTTTTGATTAAACTCTGCTTAGATCAAGGACGTAGAGAGAAATGATTACATGCTCTATTACAGTGCAGAGCATGGGAGATAACAGCACTCATCAGGACAGTAGGAGCTGAGAGAGAATGCTGAATGTGAGTTTGGATGAATGTATCCCAACTTTGTGTACCAGGCTGGGTTTTTTGGGTCAAGTTTTTATCAATTCATCCTATTGAAACAGTTCCACTTTGTAGAAGAGAAATAATGATGAGCCCTGAGAAAGCTAGGTTCAAAACACTGTTTGGTTGAAGCTGTGATGTTTATGCAGTGTGAAGGAGTTCCAGCAGCAGAGATGGTGGCATGCCCAGTAGCCTGCTTGGAGGAGACCTGCTGGAAACTCAACCTGGACTTGGAGAGTCTCACCCTGTCCCAGTTGATAGCCCCTCACCACTGGGGTACACATGCATTTCTTTCAGAAAGGATTTGAAAGGCCTTGTTTTTATTTTAAAATGGGATTTTTCAAAGTTGCAAAAATATCTGTTGGTTTGGTAACCCATTTTCTACCCAATACTTGTTTCAGCAGAACAGCCACGGGAGTGAAATGCAGGAGTTACTGTGCAGTGTGTTTGTATCCATGCAGTATCTAATGGAATAGGACAATTAAACTCCAACTCAATAGGTTTCTCTAGTTTCCAGATAAATTCTAAATTGGGAACATTGCCCAGAAGGCTTGCTAGAAATCTTTGAAAATACATGAACATAAGTTTCCTTTCAAACTGTATTAGGTATTATCTGTGAAATAACCAGGTGAGCACAGAGCACTGAACCCCTGACCTCCTCAAATTAAAAAGTCTGTCTGGGTGAATCTGAATTAAAATAACCCCACTGGATGGGCAGGCTCCCTTGCTGCTTTGGCTTTGCAGGTCAAACACTGTGAAAACAAACAATCTCTCCAACCTTGTGCCCCGTTTCAGAGCATCATCTGCCTTGTTCTTGTACAATATCTCCCTCGCTTGTACTACAGCTATCCCCCTGTGTAGGGACAGAAAGGGTGATGTGCCAGTGCAGATGTACTGTGGGTTGCCAGCTAACTCCACTGGAGCATCACCTAGTGCCCCAGACTATCTGAGTTCATGTACAGTGTTGTTCAGGATGTTCTTACTTCAACATGGGATTACCATCTGCTCGCCCACCTTTGGTTGCCTTTAAGTGCTGTTGTTTCCTCAAGGTGTCTTTAAGGAATGCAGTTACTGCAACTTGACTTCCTTTGGTTTTCCAACATCTGAACAAGAAATCGATTTTACCTGGTGTGTTTGGCCTGTAAATGAGTAGAGCAATCGCAGAGGTTTCACTTAGCAGTGGTCTGCACTCTGCATCTACCATGTCTGCAGCAGTGAGGGACTGTGGTGTGCAAACAGACCTGAAAGAAGCCTCTTCTTTGGCCTTAAGGTTCTGTGACTTTATGTAAGCAGCATGTAGAGAGTCCCTGAGACAGGAAGGGATGGAACCAAAAGGACTTAGTCTGTCCTAAAATACAAGCCAAACCTGCTTGGGATGCAGGATACTATTTTTCTTTCACTGCTAGCTCCACACCTCTTGCCAGGTGCAGGCAAAAACCTCAGCTCCTGGCAGTCCCAGCCTGGTTGCCTGTGCCTTACATCAGCATTCCCCTCACAGGTATATTGCTTTCCTCCTCTGCTGTCTGTCTCTGATTGATGCTGTCATTTGTGTATTGAGACAACCAGAGCTTATAAATCCTTCCAAATACCCTGTTATTAAAAAGGGATCTCACCTTCAGCTTCAGGGTGGCGAGAAAGGCTCATTATGCTTCTGTTTGTTAGCTGTGCATGTGCAGGCAGCGTCTGTTGAGGCTGGAGACAGCGCTTGGGTGTGTGGTGTAACGCAGGCAGTGAGTAGGTCGCATGTGTCAAAAGGCATCTTGAGGGCAGGCAGCGATTTCAAAGGCAGTGGCCTGCAGAAATTGAGATATTTGCACCTGCACTGTGAGGGCTGGCAGTGTGGAGACAGGCATTTGTGACGTCCACGTGACTGCTCTCTCCAGAGCAGTTCAGAGTGATGGCACCAGCCCGAGGACCCTTTGTTGTTCCTTTCCTGTGACTGAGGGGGGAGATGGGTGTAAAACCAGAAGCCCAGCTTAGCAGGTGCTAAGTCTGCCTCACAGAGCCTGTTTGCAGGGACAGAAACAGCCAGGATGAGCAAGGCAGGTGCTGCTATGAAACAATGAGAAGCTCCTCATCCTGCTCCCTCCTGTGTCCTAGGGGCTCTGCTTCCATAGAGGAGGGCAGGCGTGGACCGGCCATACGCCAAACCTCACTTACAGGCTGGAATACAAAAATACTTATAAGAAGAATCATCCATGTACAGATCTGGCAGTATTGACTGTCTACTTCATGTCACCTCCATAAAGCTGAGGCAAATGTCTATCTCTGTGCCCAGGTGGATTGAGTTTTCCTTCATTCTGAAGGTTTCTTCCCCATTTTTTATTATTTTGCCTCAGGCAGAAGGGTCTGTTTTAGGGCCAGTGTAATAACTATCATAACTTTGTCAGGCTGACACATCAGTATGGTGCCAATCATGGTTATAGAGACCCTGGGACCACTTCATCACAGCAGCTTCACTCCAGGGCTCCTTTTAATCTTTCCTAATAAAGTTTAAATGACAGTAGCTGTTCCAGTCATGAACCAAGAAAAACCTCTAGTATTATTTCCTCCTTTTTTTCCTAGTGTTGGGGTCTCTGTTTTATAGTGACTAATTTATATGAGAGCTAACATCTTCCAGAGCTGGCTATAGGAGTCTGAAACAAGTGGCACTTCTTTTTAGTGACTCTCTTCTCAGCAGATAGGATTTTTCCAGAAAGATGTGGAAAATTGTATAGTTGGGCTTTTGCCATCCTCTTCATAATCCAGGCTGAGGTTCCTGAGGCTTATGGGTGGTTTTGACCAGGAGCTGTTATTGAGCTTGGACAGAAATTTGCTGCAGGTTTTTCTAATCAGCCATAAGAGATCTGACCCACTGGTGATGCTGAGGTACCTGTCAGTCCCATATTAAATGAGGTGAGCCAATGTTCCTCACATGCTTCCACTTTTCTCCTCTCCCAAGCAGAAGATGGTAGAAGGAGGAGTTTAACAAAACTGCACAATCTTTTCTGTTTAAGCATAAGTGGCATTAAATGGCCTGCCCTGCTGGGAAATGGGCCTGGCACTTGAAAGGAGAGGTAGAGTGGTTGTTAGCAGATTTTTGGATCCTGCAGACTGTACAGTCCACAGACTTGGACCAGCCCCTGAGAAAAAAAATTTTTGGCACTGAAAGTCAAGCCACAGAAGACCTTCTCAGCCTTCCTAAAGTGTGAGGGGTCAGGGAGCTGTTTGGAAATCCTGTGGCTTGAACCTCTGTTTGAGCTGTTTCTAGCACTGAACACAGTGGGACTGGAGCAATAATTTGGACTATGCCCATGTCTTTTGCTTATTTTTCATTTAACCTGCTGATGGCCTATGTCTTGTATTGCTCTTCAAATCCACTAAGAGTAACTGCTCATGACTGCATTAGTGGGAATGGATGTTTATGACTGATCCCATGGTGGTTGCAAAACCCATCACGCTTCATCAAAACATAACGCTCAGTGTGGTTCAAGCAAGTGGTTTTTTTTCTGGTCTGTTCCTCACTCTGTTTGTAGCAGAAAGCTGGAGAGTGACCAGAATCACTGAGGCTCTCAGAGTCTTGGTGGGAAGGAGGAAGGATGCTGGTGTGTGTGTGGGGGTGTCAGTCTGGTGGGGTGGATGCTGCCCCAGGCCAAACACCCCATGAGCAATGAGCTCGTGTGCTGGGGTTGTGTTCTGTGGGAGGGAAAGTGCAGGATTGCTGGGCCAGATTCCAAGTGTTGCTATGTTCCCTCCATAGGTCATGAAGCTGGAGGGAGGGCATGAGACTGCACTGGTGATGTGAAATCCAAGTGCTGTGGCAAAGAGGTGGGAGATGGGGACTGATGTTATTACTCATTTCTCTTAATCTCTCATCCAGTGGATTTTCACTGGCCTAGTATAGGGAAGACCTGCTCCAGGTCCTGCACCAGCACAGACCTCCTTTTTGACATCAAGACTTTTTCTTCCTTTCTTTTAGCAATTGGCCAAGTCTCACATGTAAAGAAAAAGTCAGTGAATTTAATCAAGGTATCTTCTATCTCCTTTCAGAACACACATCAGGGAAGGTGATATCTGGGGCCTTTTTAACACTGCAGCAGTGAAATGTCACTGACTCTGTGGCACAAGCAGGCCTTGATTTACATGAGTGTAATGGAGATCAGACTGGGATCCACAGACTTCAGTTTCAAAGGCCTGCAGAGTTGGATTACATTTTCCTCCCTGGTGATGGAAATGAAGTCCTGGGGGGAAATGAGTTGTTTGGTCTCACCTGAATTCTTTCTGAAGTCGTGTTGCCTTCAGAAACTCTAACTGGCAGCCAGTGCCTCTCTTCTTGGCAGTCTCAGTGGGAAAAACAAGGAATTAGTGATCTGGGAACAACATTTTTGGCATCTCTCAGCCATCCCATTTAGCTACAAGAGGGATTGTTACCAGAAACATCTGTGGTGTCTGGGTGGAGGATGAGAGAGCATTTAGGAGACACACTGTGCATCCCAACCTCTGCCACTTTCTGGAGTCAATCCCAAACAGACTGTCTTTGAAGGAGATGATATCTTTTGTTTACGTTTCCTATCTTTGCTCAATATTCATGTCCTTCCATCAGCCTACACCTTTCTGCATGACTGTTTGGCCCATATCCACTGGCATCATTGTCCTCTGGTGCTGATACCTTGCCCACTCACCTTGCTGGAGATTTGGCCCTTTAGCAACACTGCATGTTCTGGGAGACTTGACCTTCAAAGACTTCTGGCCAAACTGTATCTATCTCAAGAGCTTGGATGTTACAAGGCATCATCAGCTCTTTCTCTCCTAAGTTTCTTTCAGTTGGCTCATTCAGAAAATGCTGCCTAGACTGGCATTTGCTTTTCTGACTGTTTTCAGTACGTACTACTTCTCAAGTTTTAGAAGCTGTGGGGGAAAGTGAACTAAGCTCATATGGGTAAGGGATCCTAATGTGAAGGTAGGTATCCTGATCCTTTGGCCTGTGGAAATTGTTTTTGTAGTAAGATGGGAGTTCTGGCTGCTGCTTTTGCAGGAGATGACTGTGAAGACCACGCACATGGGTGCCTGGACAGGCCTTGGCTGCTTGTTTCCCTGTGTGTCAGTGGTTCTCACTTATTTCTTATTACAGTGGTGTTCTTGGGTACCATTTATCATCACTTCCCTTCTGTAACAGTTTTTTGTTTTAAATTACAGCAGAAACTAAGAAATTGTGGGAAAGTTGGCATAGTTTCTATTTTTCCTCTTTTGGGTCTATGTCCTCCTATGACATATGTACTTGCCCCATTCTAAGCTGAAAATACCCCCTAAGGATTGTCTGCCCAGGGACCACCTTGTTCCCACTAAGGCAGAACCAGTCACACATGTCATATGGATTTCTGGCAGCAGTCTGAGTAGTTCAGAGGCTGTTTTCAGGGTGGATGAGGACCTTGTTTCTCATTTTCAAGGGACCAAATCCCTCTGAGCACAGTCTAATACATATAGAGATTTTAAAAGATGCCTAGAGTTTGGTATAGACTAAAGCCATCCAGAGACACTTTCTTGAGTCTGTTGCTTTTGATGGATCTCTAAAGAACATCATAAATGGTCAGTTTTGGAGCCTAACAGACCCCTAGGGGGTAACTGAGGCTCAAAGAGATACAATAACTCAGGCAACACCTTTTAAACCCTGTAGCGGGTTTGGTTCTTTCCTGGCCAATGCACCAAATTTGTAGTTGTTTCAGTTCACCTCTTTATTTTTTGTGAGATAGGAGATTTGGAGGAATGCAAAACAGGCTCAAAACTTAAAGAAAATGAAAAGTTTATTAACACAACTAAAAGAGAAAAGAAAATACTAAGAAATTAAAGCAAAATCCCTCTTTTTACTCGCACACCCCCCTCCTCCTTTTCTCTTCCCCAAACTAGCACAAAGAATAACACCACATACTTCTTGGTCAGTATTCACAGTTCTTAAAAATCTCTCCACTAGTTAAGGAGAAAGAGGTTTCCTTTGCTATTCGTGGTTTCCTAAACTGTATTAACCACAGTCTGACAGCCCCCACCTGAGATTAANCTCAGCTGCCGAGCTCTGAGGGATCCTTCCGCCGGCACGCCGGCATCCCGGGGCCGTGCCCCAGCACCGGGGGAGGGGGGGAAAGGCCGAGGCCGCTCCAGGAAAAGCGGCTTCAGCCCCATCTCCTCCCCCCTCCCACAGGAACGGCAAAACCAAAAGAGAAGGGAACTTCCTGTCTCCCCAGGCCTTAAATATGGAAATTCCGAAAAGCGCCACTGGTCAAACGAGCTGTCCATCAGCTCAGGCTCAACCTACCACAAACCCCTTTTCTTTTTTCTTACATTTTAAATCCTGTACCCCTGTGCCTTTTTTTACCACATGCAGTTTCTAGCATAGGGCACCCAGAGTTCTGTTTATAGGGGACTTGGGTGTGAATTATTACCTGTGAAGCTTGCAGTCAAGGTAGTGTGTTATAATACTAATTAAGGCAAATGTCACAGCAAGAGCATGCTGACGTTGTCAGAATTAATGGCCCAGAGCATTACTACTTAGCACACCTTTCGAAGTTAATGGAATCGTATTAATTGGGATCTTGGAGGGACTGAGGGACACAGAGTACATCACTCCTGAGCAGCACCTCTGTTATTACATTAGAGCTGGAATAGCATCCAAATTCCTCCTGCCTTTTAGGCTCCTTTTGCACAACCATTTCACAAATGGGTGGTTCTGATAAGGCTCAGGGGAAGGTTGTTTGGTTCTAGGGTAAGAGGTGAAAAAGTCTGTTCCTGCTGTGGTTGCAGAGAATCACTCTGCCTCCAGAAACCAGTGCTGAGGACTGCCAAAATGCCTCTGGCACAATACTGAAGGGACAAGGAGATGTGTTCAAAAATACTGTGTACCCTTGTACCTGAGTCTCATTCTGCAAATTCATCTCCCCCTCCACAGCACTTGTTGCAATGAGCACAATCCAGGATGGTGGTGCAAGGCACAGTGTCAGAGCACTAAAACAAAAGTGTCTGTCAGCATTTCTGAGTTCTTTTGGATATTAGCCAGCTGTGGTAGCACTGAGACCAGTGCAATGCATGGTTAGACCTAATGCCAAAAAAATTCTAATTTTGAAATAGAAAACAGCAAATCATGGGGGGCATTTGCTTTCTTTGAAAAAAAAACCCCAACCCTGAGAAGCTGATATTTATAGAAAACCAAAACTCAAAACTTTTAATACAGTGCTTTGAGCAGATGAGGAAAAAGAAAAAAACCCCAAGTTTTCTACTGAGGATTTTGATTCTAAAGGAGAATGTTCTCATTTTCATCCAAGTTTTCCACATGGGGGAAATAATTTTTAAGCATCTCTCATATAAAGTAATTAACCACAGATGAGAAATGGATGATTTCAGAAGAAAAGGAACACATACTATCTTTAGATAATGGTACTAAATCCATTGTGCACTGGAATGGAAGTTTTTATGATATTGTAGATTTTCTGTGCCATTTTATCCTTATTGAGTTTAGATTTTAAAAAAATTACTTGGCTATAAGAAAACATATTTTTCTGTATTAACAGGAGTACAATTATTAATTGTCCTTTGCAATGTTACTGGGATGTGTGTTCAGGATTACTACTGACAAAATTTGTAGGGTTTCACATTCTCTCCTGGGTTAGCATAGGGGAAACATTCATGTTTGCTAGAAACGGTGATGATTTGATGTCAACTCAGTCACCCACTGCGTGGAAGTAGAAACAACAGCATGGTTGAGCCAGTGCTAGCCAGATGGGAAGGTCCCTCTCAGCTCCGTGCTGGCCTCTCCTCCCACCTTGGAGGCTTGACTGCAGTGTCTGTCCGGAGCTCATCCCATATGGTGCTGGTCAGCTGAGCAGGAGCTGGAGTGTGCGAGCCCTAAATCTGTTGCAGGCTTCCTGCATGATGTTGGACACACCTCAGCCTCACTGCTGGGTCTGCTGTGCAGCCTGTAACTGGCTGCAGGGGAGGGCAGGGTTTGCCAGCAAAAGCCCTTCTGCTCAGGGCACTTTCTCTCAGGGCTTATTACCCTGACCTGAGGCTGCAGAACTGCTTTGCTCCTAAGCAAGCGCGAAGCGCTCCTGGCTGTTTAAATCTGTTGCAGTTCTGTTTGAACTGAAAGATTCCTCTGTTCCTCAGCAGAGTTTGTTGTAAAACAGTGACATTTGTTAAATGGAGAACACGTAGGGCAAGGACTCCATCAGCTCCGAGGAGACAGTGAGTAATGATCTCTTAATATCTGAGAGCTTTAAAGCTACTATAATATTCCTCAAAGTCAGGGTAGTGT
The DNA here is from genome assembly GCA_013397815.1 of Aleadryas rufinucha. Lineage (NCBI taxonomy): Eukaryota > Metazoa > Chordata > Aves > Passeriformes > Aleadryas > Aleadryas rufinucha. The sequence continues at coordinate 1,015,813 of VZTH01013936.1, read as the reverse complement.
GGTGGAGCCCTGCACAGCTATCCCGTGTTCAGGGGCAGGTTGCCGCTGAGCACACAGACACTGCTCTTCAGCATCGTCTCTGCAGAGGGAAGCATTAGTTGCTGTGCAATGTGCATCACAGCCCAGACAGATTTATTATTTACTTGCGAGCGTTGCTGTAGCACCCATCACTCAGCTGGTTACCTGCGCCTGCCAGTCACTGTGCACTTTACACTTGGAGTGGTGTCTGCTCTGCCTTCTTCCCGACTGTGCTAAGCCTCAGTGCATTTGGGAAGGAGGTAGAAGTGGCACAGCTGTCACCACAAAAGGAGGAATGGAGGGGAAGGTCATGTCTGTAATTGAATGGGAACCTGTGGTACAGCTGGACAGGGATCTTGCTGTTTTGGATCCCTCAGACTTGTGATGCCAGTGATCTCTGTCTGGTGCTAGGGCTTAGTCTTGCCCCTTGGGCAAGGTCCTGGCTCTGCAGAGCTCAGAAGAAAAGGCAAGACAATAACTTCATTTGGGCTGACTGTCTCTTCCCGTCTTGTGCCGACCTCTTGAGCTGTCCTGGGCACATGCAGAACCTGTGAAGGCTCTCTTTCGGCCACCATGACCTCTGCTGCCATGCACAGCACAAGGCTGAACTGATCCTCGTCTGTCACGTGAAGATGCACATTTATGCCATTTGAACCTTGGCCAAGTAACAACTAAGTGGTAATGAACTGTGTATTTTTGGCTTCACAGTCTCTGGGACAGAGGGATGGAAGCAGAGAGATGATTTATATCCTCTAGCCTGTTATTTAGAAGCAGTCATGCTCCTCATCCTTCTGCAGACAAATGGGAAGAATTGTAAATTTGCCACATACAGTCCCTTGAGCTAATGCTTATGGGAAATGTCATTTTAAAACATCCATATGTCCTGGAGAACTGAGCCTGAACAGCACTGCCATGGAAATAGGTAAAAAACCTAAAAATTGGTGGATACACTCCATACCATCCTTAATATAAATAATTTACTATCAACATAGACACAACAGAAGAAGCAGGAGGGAAATTAGGTCTCCTGATGGCAATTAATCTTATTAATCACTGCCACTGATGACTAGTTAAGGACTAAGTAAGGTCTAACTGTGGGTCAGGAGAAGTGAACCAGCTACCAAATAGGCATGAGAGCATTGGGCATTTATTCCCTAACCAGCCACATAAACCTGGAAGTGTACCCTCTACCTTTAGTAAGCATGGGACTACTCACATTTTAGAATTAATCTGAAAAACAATTATGCCTTGTTTCAAAGGAAAGATCTTGTGTGTATGTCTGTGGGTATACAAGCATTATATGAGATAAGGTACAAAGTGTGTGTGTCAGGATCAGGCCATAGAATTTTTGCACTTCTTCCTTTCTGGACAGTTTTATGAGGACAGTGTTGTTCTGTAGAACCCACCCCATGCAAAAGCATTTGTTAGAGTAGGAGTGGTGAGTTTTGTTTGCAAATAGTCTAGTGTTTTAGTATCATCACTCCCTCATGCCTATGCTTGCCACCCACATCAGGAGTTTGAGGAAGAGGTGAAATACAGCTATTTTGTGTACTTTGTCTGTTTTCCTTGCAAATCTTCTTTCCATCTGAAATGGGGATTTTTGAGGGCTAATGTAATGAGTAGATCCAGTTAAATGGATTGGATTCCTTTTTAATTTTAGTAATTGTACTGGCTTGACTGGTGTTGTTACTGATTTACAAGGAATTGCCATTTGTGCCATGGACTTCTTCTGTGAAGGAAAAAGCCATGCCTCTGTAATACTTTATGTCTCAGTTTCTCCTCTTCCACCTTCACAGTCTTGTTCCTTGCTGTGAGTGGAAAGAACCAAGTGCAGTGAATCCCCAGTGTCTGCTCTGGCTCGTGGGCAGAGTTAATGACAGGTCCTCAGAGTCCCAGCTAAAGACTATGGCATGAGCCTTCTGGCTGTCCTGCTTAAGGCTTCCACTCATATCTGAAGCACACAATTTTTCCTACTTGAATATTATAATGAAGTATGGGGATAAGACTTTGCCTATTTGTCTGGGGCTGCATCAAAGTAATGTTACAAGCAGATTGCCAAATTCCTTTGTGCTCTGGGACTGCCATTCTTCTGGTGTGTGCATGGATCAGCCGTGCCTTGAAGCTCTGCAGGACCTGATGAAATGGGGCTTCACAGGGTAGCTGCAGCAGACTTGTGGTCCTGGGGATGTCAGGGTTCTGCTTGCCTGCTGGTTCCCCTGGTGCTGCTCGTGTGTCCCAGTGCTGTGCTAATACACCATATTCCTTTGCTAGCACTGTTATCTTCCTTAGATCTGATGCTCTCTGGCTGTTATCTCCCTTTCCCACACAGCTGTTAGGTGCATTTTCTCTTTTAACTGGGTGTTTCATGTGTCTGGCAATAGTGAATGCCCTATATTTTCCAGCACTACTTTTGTGGCTATCTACACTTATTTATTTCTCTCCCTCCCAGATATATTGTTTCTGTCATGGCATGGAGTCCTCCCTCACTGCAAAGAGGCAGAAAGAAAAAAAATCACTTCATAAATTCCCCCATTTCATCACCTGCTGACTCCAGTTCACCCCTAACATTTTTACTGGAGTAATCGTCTTGTTTACTCTCTGTCTGGTACAGACTTGTCCACAGTGCATTATGCTTCCTGAGAACCTCTCTGTAAGTCTGGTACTCAATATCTCTTTCTGGTTCCTTAATAATCCTCCTAACTCACTTCGCCTTGTTTTTATAGGTCTTCTAGTCCCCTTGCAGGTAGTTCATATCTTTAATACAATTCTCTTTATTGCTTGTACTCCTCTTTACCTTCTGGCCTAAACACATTGGCCTCTAATGCCTTGGGTTTTGCTCCTAGTCTAGACTCCTGTAATTAGCACTGAGCTCACAAAAGGTAAAACTGTATTTTTACAGAGCTGCCCATGAACCTGTGCATGTGAGAGAGCATCCAGGGGCACAGCCTGGGTTTCTCTGCCCCCCAAACTCTCTGCCCTCCAAACTGTCTGCCCTTGATGCTCCCACGGCCCTGCTGTTCCTTTCCTTTTCTGTGGTCTATTGTTATTTCAAGTACTAACTTTGACTTTTATTAGACCTCTTTGGCAATTACTACAGTGGAGCTTGGCCTGCAAGTGTCTCCTGCTTGCAGGTGAGAAAGGTGCCCCTCTGGTAGTAGTAGGAGGGCTGTTCTCTCTCATTTTTAGGGTTATATCATCTGCAGAAAGTCCGATGCCAGGTCAGTGGATGCAGAGGAGTGGGTTTGACTGGGTGCTCTAAGCTATGTGGAAATTAACATTGGTCTCTCTACATGGACCCTTTAAAAAGCTTAAATGTCTAAGTTAGAAAAAAATCTAAGGGTATTCCAGTATTGCACTAAAGCTGGGAAGAACTTGGGAAATTCATGACTGATGGAAATGGATACTAGGGTGTTCCACAGACCAAGGTCTCTCAAAGCAAGTGTGAATCCTCACATTAGTTTGTTCTGCTTCACGGGTCCCTTTCATGTTTGACGTCACTGATTATGTATGCAGTTCCTCAGATGGACTTGGGCCTGCTAACAGAACAGGAACATCTCCACAGGCAACATGTTAACAATGTGAAAATAAAAATCCTTTCTCCTTCGCATTGCCAAGATAAAATGGAGTGCTCTCCATGTCCCTGACCTGTCACCCAAGTTCCCATCTTGCTTTTTTGTCTGTGGAAGTAACAATGATAAGTGACCCAGCAGGATGACTTTCCATTGAAGGAAAGGCCTGATAGCTGAAATGCTGTGAGGTTATTCAGAGGAGCAAAGATCCTCAGGAACAATTACATCTTTTCCTTAATGGCAAAAAAGCTATGTCAGTATGACTTCATCTTCCTGGTGTGCAAAAGCTACAGATGTGCTTTTAAGGCCCTACAAGAGTTAGCATCTGCATAGCATGTCCTGTGCATAGTATTTCTCTGCTTTGTTGCTGGAACTTGGAAACACAAAAGCTTGCATTAAAGTGGAGGAGACCACAACCAAATAATACCTAAGGGCACTCCACTGGAGTATGTGTGATTCTGGTGTAACAAGAGGCAGTGAGGGCTTTGGCTTTGGAGAGGAGAATGGTGCTGAGAACTCCAGGATTCTTTTGTTTTCGGAACCGAAGTATGCCATGGAAACCTGTTTGCCTTTTTCCCTGGGTATCACTACAAAAATTGATAGATACGGGTAGAACACAGTGTGTCAAATAAAGTATTAGAGACACTGTTTCATAAGAAGTTACAAGCAAAATTAGTTTCAGTCGTGTGGGAAGTAAATGATACCCCAAGGCTTCAGGGACACAGTTTGGATGGTTAGAATATGAAATGCATGCTCCTGTCTCAGAGAGGGGGGTATGTGTGTGATTTTCTATTCTTAATGTGTATATTTTCTTTGTCTTGCTGGAAGAGACAAAAACAGAAATGAGGAGTGTTCCAAGTAGTTCCCCATGCCTGTATTTGTGCAGGATTTGGCATGCAGCCTCCTGAATCTTTTGGGGCAGAGGTCCTTTCCCCTCCCTGCAAGTCATCTAACAATAGGCTGAGAAGACTTCCTCTCTTCCCAAGGAAAGGGTTGGAGATGAGCAGGTAAATTGCCTGCCAGAAGAGTTGGTCTCCCTCCAGTGACTAGAAGAACTATGTCAATGAGAGTGGGTTTCATTGGGTTAGACTACAGGTTTTGTTTAGCTGCAGGTACGTGAGAGGTGTCCCATACCTGTGGTCACACTTGCAGAGATACTTAGTGGGAGTTACCTGACTGCCTCAATGCTTAAAGACTCTGGGAATTCTTTTATTCTGTAGAAAACAACAGAGTACTGAAGGAAAAAAAGTACTTTCCAGTTTGAGCAGTTGGGGAATTAAATGGTACGATAAAATCCCATCAGTCTGATTTCCCTGTTAGCTTCCATCTTCTGATATCATGCTTATTCTGACATCAGTCATGAGAACTTCTGTCTTGTGGAGTTAATGCTACGCTATGCCTTAGAGCAGGGCACACTATCATTTCTGTGCTGGTTTTGTTTTAAGGATTCATAGGAATCCTGGACCTGAGGTGCAGTCTGGGAGTGCAAGCAAGACAGGCATCACAAGGAGATGATCCTTTTGAAGGGATTATTATTTCTTTTTCATTCTCATTTTCAAAATAATCCATATTGTCTTCCATTTCCAATTCCTCAGCAGTTTCAGAACATTTAATTAAAAGGTCATATCCATCTGTGCCTGGTATCCTAGATAGCTTCTTCCTCCACTTTCAAGAGAAGCTAAATTTCCCTAGTGAGGATAAATAGGGAAAATATTAGGCTGAGGTGGGTAGATACAGTTTCTGTGGAACACGTGGAGGAGGAAAGCATATGTAGAAATCACATCTCCTGACAAGACTGCTCAGGCAAGACATTAGTCACAGGCTGGGAGTCAAATGGCTTCCTGAATAACACCAGGAAACAGCAGCTTTCATCAAATGACGCATCGCAATATGATAGTTTGGGGCAAATTGCTTAATGCATATGCATTTCAGCTTAACTCACTGTGAAATAAGGACAACACAGTGTTCACTCATCCCAAAAAGTAAATACGTAGGGAAAGTAATAAGTTTGCCAGATATTCATGTCATGGAATGATTCATCAGAGTGTACTGTGCACTGAAGCTTATGCACTGCTGCCTGATCTTGACAAACATATCATTTCATATGGAGATATCTGGAAGCATCTACTTAATCATCCTGGACTGGAGAGGTTTTGCCAGTGTCCCAAGTGGGAGGTTCCATTCCATTCATGAGGAGTGCTCCTACCCTCTTATACATGGCAGTGAAATTTCTGTACTCGAACACTCCGAATGCCAGATGCACGTTTTCAATGCGTGCCCTTGTGACCACACATGGGGAAAACTGAAGAGGCTCCATTCTCATACCCCTTAACCAGAAGGTTATTAAAATGTGAACTTCATAGTTAAAGCTGTAAAGCCAGTTTCATAACTCATGTAGTAATGTTCCCTCTATTTAATAAGGCTATTCGTTGATCTGCAGCAGCAAATTATACTTTTTGAGCATTTAAGTAATACTTCCACTTGGCTTCCAGTTTACGAGGCAATTTAGTATTTCCCTGGGCTCACTAGTGCTGACTGTACAAAACTTCTGGTGCTGGGCATTTAGTCAGCATAGAAGCTTGAACAAAGTTATTGCTATTTTGTGCACAATATGGGAACGTTTCCTTTTAGAAACGTCCCCTTTGCCCAGCTACCACCAATGCCATTGGAGCACACCCAATTCTAGCAAACAAATCCAAAAGGAATGGATTAATGCAAGTGAATTACATAGGCAGCCAACATCAGGAACAGCTGGCCCAAAGAGCACATGGTGCCAGATTTCTAAAGCTGGCCTCACCTGGTCACCGTCTCTTCAAAAGCACCAAAGGACCTGGTGTCTCCCCTGAATACGGGGAAGAATTCAAACAGAGGAATTAGGTGCCTTTAAGAAAACTGTTTCAGAAGGATCCATTGAACAAGAACTGGTGGTATTTTTGTTTAGCCCTAAATGATTTGAAGACGATTGTTTTATGATCCTAAAGCTGGTTTTGTTTTCTATTTAGGTCAGCTCGTGTAATGAGAGATATCGCTCCCATACACAAACCTTCTCTCATCTGTGAACTTAGACCATGGCCATCAGGATAGTCACAGCTGGAGTCCTCTACGGGCAGCAGAAGTTCCCTGACCCCATCCCACTTGCCATCATGGTTGTTGAAAATCTGCCAGCATGCTGGAGCTGATTCCTGGAGACAAAAATATCCTGCTTGTAATAGTCCTTTTCCCAAATGCATCCTTCTTCAGCTAAAAGCCCACTCTAGCCTGCATTACTTTGGAATATTTCAAAACACATTTATTCCAGGATATCTCAGAACATTTTTGAGGCATTTCCTTTAGGTGGCAGCAGGAGTACAAGAATACTCAGCCTTCATGGTCCCCTGCGCTGCCGTGATGGCATGCCTTTGTGCTGAAGAATGTAAATCCAGTTTTACATCCCTTTCATAGCCTAACACACATGAGAGTTTATTTACATTATTAGAGCAACTTACTGATGAGCTGAAATTGTGAGTCAAGACCCCGTCACCTGTCTGTGCAGTCCTTTGGGTCTCTGCATGTAATTGCTATGACAGTCTGGACACTTAACAATAATGGAAATGATGCAGACCCTGCCTATGACATCTGTCTGGACTTGGTATTGCCTACACATAACATTGTGATGGAGTGTGAAAGGCAAGGAGATGGGGAGGAGAACGCTCAAGATTGTGTTGCATGTTCACCTGTTTTAGAAGTTGAGGCAAAACTGTCAATATGCTAAGCATAATTGCAGTAGAACTGCTAAACTGCAGAATTCCCCATTTCTGGGATAGCCCTACTTTTTGCTTGTCTGCTGGCAGGCCAAAAGATATTTCTCTATACCTTCCCTCATTTTCAGACTCTCTTCCTTTGTTTTTGCTTTGGAAGAAAATTCCCAGCTGATGTGTCCATCACATTTCCTGGAAAATGCTTTAAGTTTGTGGTCTGCTTGTGAGACAAGGAAACCTGCAACATCATTTTGCTTTGAACACCAGTATGCCATGGGGTCTGTTGGGATGAGGAACAGGGATCTGGAACTGTCAGCTCTGAACCATAGAATGTCATTCAGGCATTTCCATCCAGCTGGAAATGAGCTAGTATCTCTCAGTACTGAGGGGGACCTGTCTCAGGCCAGTCTGGCCTTGGGCTGGTGGGAATCAAGGCAGAGGCTGAGCTGTGTCTGTTGTCTCTCCCACACCTGAAGAGACTGATGTGGGATTTAGCTGAAGATCCATGGCTGGGGCCTCAAGTGATTGCTTGTGTGCTGCTGTATAAGAGCCTGCTCTGGTTCAGACCCTCGTGCTTTCTGGACTTGCTAGACTCAGACTTCTCATTTCTCAGTGCTGCTCAGGAGGAGAAATACAATCTCTCCTGTGGATTGGGCTACTGCCTTCTCAAGAGGGTCTTGAAATGGCCTCACCTTTTTGAGGAACAAGCAGATACACCTGTTGCAGTGACTTGTAAAAGCTGTTGATATAGTTCCCAGTATCCTGAGGTTCTCTGTCACGCTCAAACCTCCTTCCATTCATCTGTCAATGAACAGCTACTGTTGCCTCACACCCTCCTGGAGCCTGGCCATTTATCCGGCTTTTATAGTGAGTAAATAATATGCTCGGTTATATGTCTGGAAGTAGTGTTCTGTACAAATTCCTGGGGCAATCAATATACAGAGTCATTTTATGTTAGAAATAGCTTGTTCCAAATGGCCATATATATCTTTATTATACTGTAAATTCTCACACTGTCACTGCCACATATGCCTTATTGCACAGCTTTGGTTGCAGAGCAAGCTCCTTCCCTCCTTCCATTTCCAAGCTTCTTTCTCTTTCCTCCCATTCACTTGGATCAAGGCTTAGGAATTGACTGAACTCTCCAATGCACCCCAAAATCTCCTTCTCTTTCCAATCCAAGCATACTATTAGGATATTTTTCTCACTTTGAAGGCCCCACTGAAACTCTCTGCCAAAAAAACCAAATCAGGCTTTGAATGTCCATGCCCTATAGCCTTACTGTTTTGGCCATGTTTCTTCTGTCAAAATTATTTCTATGGCAAAAGCCTTGAGAGCTCCAAGCCAGCATTGAACCCTGCACTCCCAGCTGCTGTATGCAGAGCGCAATATGGCTTTGGTAATCTTGAACCAACAAATCTACCAGAGGAAGCCTGCATCCTTCGGTTATGGCCTCTCCATATCTGGGGACTAGTCTGAAAGGGTTGTGAAAGATAAAAATGTGGGACCTGGGCAGTCAGATACAGTGAGGACAGTTCCAGCCACATCATAGAATATAAAATGCATTGGCAGTATGGGCAGGGATGGGGAGATTGGTTGTTACTGCCCCTCAGCAGCTGGGGTGTTGCTTCACAGACATGTCCATTAGCTAGAAAATATCTGGCAGTGGTTTAAGAGGGGGTTTTGGTAACTGTGAGTCTTCCCTGTGGGGAAAATGTAAAAAAATCATGTGAGAAGCAGAGTGTGGTGATACAGATAGAGCATGAGTCTTCACACACAGGCGTAGATGCTGTTCCCCTAGAAGCACTCTCATTCTCCTTCCTGTGATGGGGAAATGAAAGCTATTTGCAGGGTTAAAGTTATGGGCATTGGAGACAGCAAAATAAACAATAATGGCTTGGAGAGAAGACAGGAAGATGAAGCATGGCTGTGCCTTGGGGACAGTCACTGCTTGCACAGCATGTCTTGCTGCTGTACACCATCTCAGAGTGAGTCCCACCTTCAGAATTTGAATTACTTTAGGGGAGATATTTCTTTTTTACTGTTTTGAGCCCTGTTGTGCCCAGAGAAAGTGAGCAGGGCTTGTCCTGCTCTGGCACAGCTGTAGCAAAGCTCTGGCTAAGTGAGAGCCAGAAACTGCCATAAAAGAGAGGGATGATGCTCATGGGGGTGAGGAACATGGGTTGTAGTTTACTGTGGGTCTCAGCTAAGCTCAGAAGAAAGAAGCTTCTCTGCAAGTCCAGCAGATATGAGCAAGTTCTGAGGAGGCACTAAAATGTCTTGCTGGGAAACAGTTCTTGTTTTTCAGATCGAGTGGGGATATCAGATGCACTGACTTCTCAGGGCTGGGCCTGGATGGAGGGGCTGAAACATGGCCCACAGGTCTGGGGCTGAGATGTTTCTCCCCATCCAGTAAGAAGTCCCCTTGGAATATGGGTATTTCTGTATGCCAGGAGCTGGTGCTCTGCTTAGCACAGAGGCACCACATCTTCAGCTGTGAAGATAGTAGTTGTGACTGAGTTGTGACCTTGGACCGCTGCTCTCAGGGGAGATGTGCTGCCAGTTCCATGGCCTGACAGAGGGGATTAGTGAAGCTGCTCAGCATGGTTATGTGACGTGTTTGGGAAGGCTGTTTATAAAGCCCCGGCCCCTGGGACAAGGCCCACATCTCTGTGAGCATCACCTCCCTAACCTGGAAAAGGCGTGAAACCCCACCACATCTCCCGAAGGCCAGCACTGCTTGTGTGGGGAGGCAGAGCTCTGCTGGAAAAGCCAATGTAATCCTGCAACATGAAGTCACAGCTGGAGGCACCAGGCACATCCTTTGCTGGTGTAAATCACCGTGACCTGATTGATTTCAGGGCCAGCCTTGGTATTGAAGATGTCGCAAAAAGTTCTTTAGAAGGAGTCTTTAGAGAAATGTTTCCCCCTTGGTCTTCTGTTAACTTGCCTGTGATAATACATCTGCAGTTGCTATCACTGTGGAGCTTGCTCAGAAGAAGAGGAAAGAAAAAGAAAGAAGAAGAGAGGCTGCTGTTCATCTTATTGACCGCTTATTCAGTTCTTTAAAAGTAATTAGGAGTTTAATCAGAGTTTCTATGGATTTTTGGGGGAATCTGTAATTAAAATCTGCACAGTCAACTTGCATTATATACTTAACTTTCTTCCAGAGCTGCTCAGATATCTTTAATATTCTCACGTCATCTGATGGAAACTGTCAAGTACCTCAACATAAAAATGAGCAACAAATCCCCTGCAACAGGCTGCCAAACTGCAGCCCCTAACAATTTTTTTGTTGTGAGGAAAGGTCTGCTCTGTGATAACAGCCCAGGCTGTAGGTTAACAGGCCTGATCGACTCCACGCTGATTTTTCTCTAATGAATAGAGATGTTTCTTTTCATCAGCACAGAGTGCAGCGTATGGAGAGGGGGAAGGGAAACAGAAGAAAAAAAAGCTGTCTGACTGCGTAGGGATGGAGCCAGTCTCTTGATAAGCTTTCAATTAAGAGCAGATTTAAATTAGGTTTATCTTCTCCTGAAAGTGGCAATGACGTTAATATAATAATACGATGTAATAACTTAATAACCCAGTTGGAAGAGACTCATCCACATTGGAAAGATCACAATTTTGCTTGTTCTGGGAAGGTTAAGTGTGTCCATCCCTCATTCCTGCAGGTGTGCAGGCACCCATGGTGAGAGGAAAAGCTGGACAGTAATTCACAGCCTGGCTGCTTCTCCTCCCGGGAGGTTTGGTGTGACTGACAAGGGAGATTTATGGTGCAGAAGTGTGTGATAGATCCATGTGTAGAAACAAGTGTTGAGGCTCAGCAGAGTCCTCCACTGACTGGTCCTCACTGTTTATGCAATCCCACTGCTCCACCAGGGACAGGACAAAGACCCAGAGCTTTGAGGTGTAGCAGCTGGTGTGTGGCACTGCTAGGAAAAGATCCAGAGTCAAACACCCCCGGCTGGCTGTTCCTAGTTCTCAGTCCAGCCCATCACATGTATTAAGGACTATGAAGTCTGCTGGCCATAGTGGGGGTTTATTCTGTCTGTTCAGGTAAAGGAAATAAGTTTCCTCTGCCACAGGAGACTGTGTGTGAAAGCTGCCCTGTGCAGTGTTTGCTGCCCCAAGTGCAGGTGTTAACCCCTGAAATTAACCCACATTGTCAGCTGAGAAGAGCCTGACTGAACTGGTGTCATGGGAGAGTGCAGCCACTCATTCTGCTCAGGCTGGATGATCTCAGATGTGCCACTTGGCTGCAGGGACAAAGCTGGTAAATCCATTCCTGCAATCAGGAAACCTGATCTGGCTGAGGATGATTTGCTCATCTCATTTCACAGGATGATCAACACCAGCCTGTAACGTGTGTGTTGGACAAAGGACTTGTGTCTGTGCCCTGTGAGGTGTTTTATGGAGGAAGGTATAAAACACTTCTCCTCTCTTGTCATGAAGGTTGTCATTGTCATCATCTTGGTCCAGAGCCTGAGCTTTACCCATGAGAAGTGATCAGATTAAATCAGTTGTCTTAGTAGAGCACTCAAGACCTCTGCATAATAAAGTGTAATGATATAGTTATTTTCAACTGACAATGTCTAAGCACTTGAGTAAGTTAATGTGATTTTGTGTGCTGGCCACTCTATTATGTGCTGGAGATTTGCTACACTTCAGCATGTCCGTGGCTTGCTTTTTTCTTTAGTTTATTTAGCTGAGAACAATGAATTAAAGCAGCTTCTCAGTAAGACAAACACTGACCTGTGTCCAAATACAAAACCTTTCAGGGCAGTAGTTACTCATTCCTGACCGCTAATGTGGGCCTAACCATTTGCATTTTGAGTGGAGTGACTCACTGTGATTGGCTGCAGGATGGGTCTGCTCAGTCCAGTCCAGGTGCAAGGTGGACAAGTTCAGTGGTAAAGAAAGTGAAAACCAACTGAAAGTGACTGAACTAACTAGGAACTGCCGGGAGAAACAAGAAATGCCTGGAGAAAAATGACCAGATTTCTTTCCCTTGGCATTATGGGCTGGGATTTTTTCATCAGTAAAATTGAGTGTGTAGAAGTCTTTGGTTAAAACTCTACTTTTAATTCAGAAATGCCTCTAATGCACTGAAAAGTCATCCCATGGAGAGTGACAGCCCAACAGTAATGTGGCCATGACTAACCCAGTTCCTTGTGGTCTTCCCTTTCCCACTTCTGACCATGCAGCTGGGGATGTTAGAGTGGGAAAAGAAAACTTTACAGCCTCTCCAGCATTGCTTGAATGCTCTTCTTCCTCAATTATTTGAGGATAGTGAAGGTAGCAGTTTCTTCTTTGGATTTATGCTGCTTTAGTATGTTAAGCTGGGGGCTGCTTTTGGGTACTTCTGTGTCCCATTAGCCGTGTCCCATGTCCAGTAGGAAAACCGCATAAATTTTTTAACGCTGTCAAGGGAAAATTAAAAACATGGGGTATTTTGCAATACAAGTCTAATTTTTATTGTAGCAATGATACAGGCTATTTTCTTGGGCTTTGGCCAGTATTACTTTTGCCTGATTTTGAAGCAATTATTTTTAATAGTTTTCCATTGACTGGCACAGGAGGCTACTTGTAAAATTATGATAGAGAAATTCAAATGTCACACTTTATAGAAAAATAAGACATTCATACTGAATATCATAAATTGGGAAATTTAGCCTTTGACAGCAAGAACAAGCTCAGCTGATTGTGGATGTTTCTGAGGATGCTTTTTAGCTTTGTACCCTCTCAACAGCATAGCCAGGACTGGACCTCCTACTTGTGTGTGTGAAAGCTCCTTGTCTTTATTCCTGAGCAGCCAAGGCTAGCCAACATTGATAACTGTATTCAGTATTCAATAAATGGTGTTTATTGTTGTTGGAAAGAAATAATTCCCCTTCTGGCAGTGAAGAAGGTGTGACTTGTAAATAGAGGTCTGGGAGCAGTGCTGTGCCTGCAGATGCATGAGGGTTTGACAGAAAGGCAGCAGAGCTGGATTAGGTACGTGTTGGTGTGCAGGAGCAGAACAACCCTGTCAAAATACAGACTCTGCTTGCTGGAGCCACTGCCCTGGATGAGACCCTGCGGAAAGGAGATACTGTGCAGTGTTCCCAGCCATGCTTACTAAGAGGGAATTCTCCAAATTATATGGGATGGGAAAAGCATGCTGCCTAAAGCTTTGATATAATTTAAAATGTGAACTGTCTTTAAGAAAAATGCCGTACGCTGGCCATGTTGTAGAGACTGAGATGCCCACTAAGGCTTGTCACACAGGTCACAGCTGCTTTCCTTTGAGTATTCCTCTTGTACACAGAGATCAGTGCTCTTCCCAAGCATCACCACTCACCTGGCACGCTTTTGCAGGTTTTCAGCTCTCAAGAGACTGCTCTGCTCTGATTTCCCGCGTGGGATTCTCTTTGTCATTAATTTCCTCTGCAACAGAAGCACCTGAGCTACAAACTCAGAAGCTGGAAGAGCTGGAGGAGCATTTGGGATTGTGTCACTTTTTTCCTGAGCATCTTTGGCTACAGTTGGAGGCAGGCTGTTGATCAAAGTGGAATCACATCTATCCTGGTAATGCTGGGTTTTTTAGTTATTCTTGTTTCTAACCCACCGCTTCACCACCTGCTCTCTGTGCTGAGCAGCTGATTGAAGACATACCTTGGTCTCCTCCCTAATTTGAGCCTGGCAGCATCTACAAGTGGGATGTGGAGAGGGCAGTGAGCATTTCAGGTACTGGTCCTTGGCTGCCAGTTTATGCAGCAACCCCACTGGAGAAGCCTCCCTTTCTTAAATATAGGATTCTCATGGTAAGTGCAGATATTGTGGATCATTCCTTGTAGCATTTATCTCCCTGATGTGTGCAGCCAGTTCCCTGCCCAGAGCCTGGCAGGCCCACTACTTAGTTGGGATATAGATGTTTAGTCTGTTTAATCTGATCCTCACAAATCAGTCCCAGAAGCCATTTGTGCTGCCTTCCTCCCAGTGTCATGGAGTTTGTCAATACCCAGCCTGCTGCTGGAGATTTAAAAATGTATATGTGTATTTTTAACCAAGCAGTCTCTGGACTGAGCTCTTGGAGAGCAGAAACTGGAGGCTGTGTACAGGGAAGTGAAGCTGGAAAAGGGAGGAAGATCCACCAGGATGCTTGCTGTCTCTGACTGACCCCATTGAGGACCTGCTCAGAGCCCATGCCTTGTTTGGAGCCTGTCACCTCAGTCGTTGGGGAGCTGCTGGAACAGGCTGGGAACAGGCTGTGCTAGTGCCAATGGCGCTACACAAAAAGGCATTCACAAATAACGAAGCTCTGAAACACCCTGAAAATAAGTGTCAGCAGCTTGAATTGGGGTCAGTTGTGCTGTGGTGAGAAGCAGGCCGGGCTGGGGAGCAGGAAAAAGACCTCCCCCTCTTCTGCCTGCCTGGGAGAAGGGGCTTCCAAGGCAATGGGGAACACAATGGGGAACACACCTGTTCCTGCTGACTGTCCCTGAGAAAGCCAGGCACTGACAGGGGTCCTTAACCCTGCTGCAGATCAGGGTCTGGTCACCCTGGTATTCTTCAGACCCCATGTTTCGGTTTCAGATACCCAAAAAAAGCATCCTCCCACCTGCAGAGCTTGGTTTCCTGAGGCTGCTGCAGGCAAACAGGTGCTGCCCACAGACCAGCAGTTCATGTAGCCTCCTGACTGTCTGCAATGCCCTGGGCAGCCATGGACAAGTTGCCACCTTGCTCTCTGCCTCAGTTTCCCCTTTTTTTATCAGGATAATAATACCATGGGGAGGGAGGAGGTGAGTAAGGGGTTTTGTGTCATTATGGCTCTCACTGCTTGAGGGGCTGCTGCTGCCAGGGAGAGAAAGGAGGTTGGTTTTGAGACTAAGGCAGAAGGATATTTGCCTTTGCCATTGAACTAGTGGCTGTCTCTGGCCACGTGACAACACCTCTTAATGCTGTTCCCTTAGAACAGGAAGGAGAATCCCCACAAGGTCCAAACAGCACCAGGGCTTTTTAAGCTTAGCTCTGTACCAGCCAGTCTGTGGTCCCCCTTTGCAAGCGTCATGTCTCTGGCTAAAGGACACTCTTCCAAGTTGAGTCCTAAGGATCCACCACAGCAAGATGTGTAAAACACTGGCTTTCCACACTCTACACTTGCTGCATGAGTCAACTTTGAGGAAAGAAGATAAGATTTTTAATGCTGATTTGAGTGGGAGCAAAGCCTGCTCCTGTCTCCCAGGTATTGAATAGCATCTCAGCTGCTAAAGGACTTTGCCAGCAAAATTGCTCTGAATTGCTGTGTGTAGGGTTGAGCCACCAGTGCTATCTGCTGTAAGACATGAGGTGCAGACCTGAGAACATATGGGATGCAGTGTTGCTGTTCCCCACACTGGAGTAGTTAGTAAGTGTGCAGATACCAGCTGGACAAGTGTTTAGGATTCTTACAAGTGCAATCACCAAATGCTGTCTCCTGAAACCCCAGGGCTGCTTGACAGCAAGTTAGAGCAGAGAGCAGATGCCCATATGTTATTTCACTGGTCAAAGCAGGGAGAGCAAATTGAAGTGCCTATTTTAGCAGACTGAGACAGCTGTGCTCTTCTCAAGCCAGTTCCTGAGAAGTCACCTCTCCATGCTTGATGGAAGGGAAAGCATCTGGTGTAGCAACAGCCAGTTAGCCAGAAGTGGAGGAGCTGGCAAAGGCTTCCTGCTGTGGAAATCTTTGGATGACACCTTGGCAAAGACCAAGGGACAGATGTGAGCCCCAAACACTTCTCACTAAGCAGTGTCAAGTGCCTTTCATGGGACTGTCAAGTGCCAGGTGAGAGGGGGCTGTGACCTACACAATGGGGCATTTTAGGGCTCAGCTGTAGTGGGTGTCAGGTGCTGAGTAGGATTTGTTCACTGTTGATTATGACTCTGAGTTACCATCAGCAGAGTGAATTTGGCTGCAGGAACAATCTTCAGCTGCTTCCCTGCAAAGGCAGTCAGTTACTTAAGGAACCTGTAGTGGTTTTTAAACAGTACAGATGTATTAAGTATATCATGTTACTGTTAAGCCTTGGTGCACTCTGGAAATGTCTGGCATTCTTATTCTTCTGTTAGCAAAATGAGGTTGAGGAAGTTTAAGTGACCAGAATCCCAATGGATTCCGTCATGAAGAGAAAGTGGAAAGGTGGAGGTGTTGTTATGCCTTACCACAGGCATTAGAAGTGATGGTTGGATGTTCTTAACTGTGCTTCTTTATTTCTTACATAGTTCTCATAATAGAAAGGAATTTGGAAATTGGAGAAAATGACACTTCAATATTAATACATCCCAATAACCAAACTGATCAGAGGATGCAATCCCTCCCCATACATCTACATAGATGCTGAGCATATTTAACTATTTTAGCATCCAAAGTACTGTGTAGTGATTCTCAGTGCTTTCTTTTAACCCCTTGCTTAGAGTGGTTTGTATTTCACATGACATGACTTAATTAAATTAAACACCAAGTCTAAGCTTAAGTTTCCCTTATTTGAGGCTTAGGAGCTTACACCTCGGAATAAATTCAGCCTGTGATATGTGTGATTTTGGGTACTCCTGGGCTATTCCTATGTGGTCCAGAACTGGGAAAAGTCACTCTATTAACAGATTTTAGTTTCCCAAGCAGTGTCTACCTGTCTCCTGGAAAAGTTCTTATGGATCCACAGTCTATAAAAGGTTGCACATGACTGTTACAAAGTGCTGACTGCTTTAAGACAAAAGAATAATTCCTTTTCTTTTCCAAGTGAAAACAGGTCCCATAGATGAAGTGCTTTGCTGAAGGTCCCTCAGAAAATGTAAAGCAGACTCAGGAGATGAACCCACGTCACCTGACATCCCACTTCAGCCAAGCTGCTTACCTGCATTATGGGAAGCTTGGCAAGAAATAAGGGTAATGAAGCTGCCCAGCTGCCTGAAAGAATGTCTCTGCTGCTGTGCAGCAGGTAATCCTTTAGATTTAAGAAATGGCATAACTTTTAAGGAGGAAATTTGCAAAATATGTCATCTGAAGACATTGCCATGTTTAATGCATTTGCTGCCAATGATTTTCTTTCCCTTGCTATACTGTTTACAGAGCAGCTGGTGCAGAGCTGTTGAGCTTGCTATTGAAGATGAAAGGCTGGTTGTTTTTCAAAGTCTTTTGTGCCTGTTTGCTCCTAACTGGAGCTGTCAGTGTAGATGTTTTTTATTTCCTTTATCACTATAGGTCTGAAGTCCCTTCTTTAAAGATTTCCTCAATTCAAAGAAAGATTTCTTTTGCTCTAAGTCCCAAAAGACCTGAAGGGTCTTTGCTCTTTTGTTTGGGCTGAAGACTCCACAGGCAATGCCAGTGCCTTCGAAGGGTTGCGGAAAACCTTTAACCCTCAGACAGCCAATGTCCCAGCTGAAGTCCTTTGATGAAGGCATGAGGAATTCAGTCTGTTCTACTCATTTCTGTGGCCTGGGAATGAGAACACTCCTCTTGAGCTATAGAGATGCAATGAAAAACTTCCAGTGATTATTAATTAGTGGTGTTTACAATAGTACATAAAGGATAGAGCTTTTCCCCTCAAAACAGCCACAAAGAGCATGTGTTAGGTACCGTACAAACCCCCACAGAGATGCTCACTCAAGTTGCTTAAAAGCCAGGTAATCAAGGCAGCAGAATCTTCCCCATTCCAAAAGTGAGGCGCTAAAGTTATGGGAAGTCAAGTTATTTGCCCATCGTGACAGGAAGATTAGACAAAGCTGAGAACTGAAACAAAGGTACCTTAACAACCTGATTTTCCTTTTGTGTGCCACCTCTCATGCACTGAAATTGGCTGAATTACAGGATTTTCTTGCTTTCATATAGTCTGTCTGCTGGTAGTTCTGTTACTTTGGTGAGGGAAAAAGAAATCTCTCTGATCAGTCATTAAATCTGCATGATCCTACTTTTTGGAAATGTTTTAGCCAATGAGTTTCTCTCAGGGAAGATCTGGTCTATAATGGCAGTCTGAAAGGCAGTCCCTGTGATGCCCGTTTCAGGCATGCAGCCTTCCCACCCAGCCTGCACCACCAGGTTATCAGTCACTCAAACCAATGCTCATACACAGCAACATCACCCAACTGGAAAGCAAGTCTATGCAAATCTCCTAATGAAGCTGTACTGAAAAGAACTGGATCCTGAGTGTGCTCCAAAGTGCTCCTCATCAGGGTATTCAAGTGACTTTCTGACTGATGAAATGTTCTTCAGCTAAATGTGCTTTTCATTTTTAAATTTGTTTTCTGTAAATGATCCACAAAAGTGGTTCCAACTGGTATTTTTCATGTTGCCCTCTTGCCCTGCTGCCAACTCCCTGTCCTTGCTGACCAGAGTATAGCCCTGGAGAGGAGCTGCAGCTGAACTGCTTGTGAGCTGTGTAGGGCTGAAAAGCCCATAGTCCAGCCACTCTGATTTTAGCAGTATGAGAGAGAAACAGTGCCAAAGTCACAGTGTTCGCCATGGCCAGAGCAGATCTTGCTGTTCTTGTTGAGCAGTTGGAACACTGAGCAAGGACTGAATCAATACTGAGTGTGCTGAAACCAAAGGAGGGATATCTCTATATGCATTTCCAGTTTTAATGTTTTCCACTTAGCAGAAATTGATGGCACCTGGACATCGGGAGATCCAAGCAACTCTCTGCTTGCTCATATAAAATGTTTTCTTCCTGGTTTATTTCTTAGGATTGTGTACACAGCAAAGACCACGCAGAATGCACACGAACTTCCTCCTTCTTTGCTGTTTGTGATTACCCATTAGAGATTTGAGATTAGGCATGCATGAATGTGAGGAGGGTGACATTGCTGCCAAAGAAAACTTGTGTGCTACATCTCGAGTATCAGGTCACCAGAGAACTGTGTAAAGAGTAACCAAAATGCATATAGTTATCACTGAAGGTGACTGACTCTTAGTAGGGCATGTAGTTCATACTCTCACTGTTATGTTTAGAAAAATTGCACAATATCAGTGCAAAAAAAACCATTCACAAAACCCAAAAGATAGCTGCAGTCACATGATAACCCTGTTCAGAACTGGAAAGTTAATGTGAATCTTGCATTCTAGAGCATTGTCCTCACTTGGCTTTGTCAAACAGCCTGATCTAAGAATGGTATGAATTCCATACCTGACTCTGCTACCAACTTTGCTGATATCTATTCTAAAAAAGGTTTGTTGATTTTTATTTTGTAAATTTTAACCTCCTCAAAAAATATCCCAAGTGCACTAAATATATCACCACAGAACCCTTTTGGCTTGATAATTAAGAGATTGATCACCCCCCAGCAACAGACATAAAAGTTTAAACAGTGCATAACTGTTCTCTGTACTAATGCAATAAAAGTGGGTTTACTTTTACAGTGGTAATTTTAGCAGCAGTCTAAATCAACACCCTGTTGATAATCAGACAAATCTTCCTTTAAAGAGAAATGCAGTGCAAGTGAGCTTGTTAGTATTATGGGCACATTATTGTCTCTACTTTCCTCAATCAGCTTTTATTCATGCTTTTACAATAGGTGTAAATTTTTATATTTCCTTAGGCAAGCAGAAGAAGGAACTGAACATCTAGAAGATTACTTAAAATAGATTATGGTGATAAGAAATAGACAATCCTGTACAATGTTGAAAAGGTCAATGGATTAGAGTGCTGATTTCTGCAAATGGCCAACCCTGCTCTGCTGGGGCTGGCAGGCAGCTGCAAAAGAGAAATATTGGCTGGGGGGTGTTCAAAATCGGGTGGGATGTTTTCTGTATGGATATGTTAGGGAATTTGAGAGGGACAATGGTGGGGAAACATTTCTGCAGTATGAGGCACAGCCAGTGGATGAATGGTGTCTGAAAGAGAAATCATGTATAAGGTTGAGGACTTGGTCCTGTGTCAGACCCAGGCTCCCTCAGCTGTGCCTTGTCTTCATCCTTCAGTCCTGGTCTGCCTTGTGACCAGGTGTAGGAGAAGTGAGGAAGACCAGGAAAATGGCTTTGTGCCTTTGTGTGTGATACAGTGACAAATACTGCTCTGGGTTGGATGCTCTCAAGCAGCACCAAAAATGTAGGGCAGCCAGTTTTATTTTTCCATTCTCTTGACAACGTTGCTTTAAAAAGTTGAAATAAATCAGTGAGATATTTCTGGGCTAAAATTTCATGAGTGCTTATGTCAAGGACATGCTTGTTGCTCCACATGACTATATCCAAGCTGCACTGGCTCTGACAGGCAACATGGTAGCTGCTCACACTTGTGCTGCTTCCAAGATGGAGCTTTTGTTTTTCCTGTTTCCTAAGTACAGCCAAAGGAGTTTGGGTCGGCCACAGGATGCCCATCAAGCCTCTCTGTGGAAATTCTAGATGGATTTATGCTTGTGGCTGATCTGAGAATGACCCCTTTCCTTACATCAGGACTGTAATTCCTGTTGGCACCAAGAAGAATCTGTTCAGTTGAATATCTAGACAGACATGTTAAATATGATCCTTTCTGCTCCTTTAATATCTGGATAGTCCCTTGCTGTCCTCTTCTGAACCAAGACCACTCCTAACTCAGTTTGGATGCTCCATGCCATGCATTGCTCACACCTGACTAGGGACAGCTGTTCTGTGCAAATGGCTGCACAGCAGAAAATGCTGTGGTCCTGAGGATGACCCATCTCAGTCATAAATAGGAGTCACTGCCCTGTGTTTTCCTTTCAAGCCACTCTCCCATCTGACTGCTGTTTTGTAAACCCATGAAATTTGGTTGCAAAGTGCTATCATTCCAATTTTCAAGCAAAAGGAGAGAAATGGTGGTGCCAAATTCAGTGCAGCATTAACTGAAGGTGGTGACGTGCATTACATTATTGTTGGCCTTTTTATCTCTTGTCCTTTCTTTTTTTTATGACTAGCAAGATGACAGTAAGTCAGCTCAGGCTGACTGCTCCTTGCCTGAAGGGCCATGAGAGTGTTTCAAGAGATGGCTTTGTGACGGCCTCTCAGACATTTTAAATGTTAAGCCTTGTATGTTTGCCAGAATGGAAGATTCCTCATGTATCAGTTCTTAACAGAGCAAGTTCAGATCCTATGGTAGAAACAGCCTCTTTTTCAACCAACAGGGATGGATTCAGCCATGATCTGGCTTCTCAGGCCTGATCAAATTTGCAAGAATACCCATTTCCCTGAGCAGGGCCTGCACCTTCTTTAATTGCTTAGTCAAATGATTCTCGTAACAATGATAGGATGGGTATAGCAGCCTGGTTTGCTTTGTCCTGGAAACCTGTGTCTCCAGGCACTCTTACCTCATATTTTCTGCAGTCAGTGACAGTTGGGCATGGCTTTGATATCTGCTTGTTTTTTTCTTGGGAAGTCAGATGGAATCAGTAGCTCATTTTAGATGGGCTGCTGGATTGCTGCTGTAAGGCAGTCCAACTGTACTTCGTTACCAGTGGGGAAATGCAGGCCTGATTACCTTACCCATCAGGGCTAGAATGAGCAGGGAGACTTCCACAGCTGATGGAAGGGAAAAAGACCAGGGAAGGAGAATCTGTGGATCAATGGCCTTTCACATACTGAGGAACAGAGAGGCAAATCCATCTGTCAGCTGATAGCCCATCACAATGGTTCTGGAGTGACTCAGAGGACAAGCACTCTCCAGCTGCATGCTGGGAGCAAAAGGTTCATTGAGCTTCTGTTGTGTGCCCTGAAGCCAAAGGATATTTATTTCATGGAAAACTCAGTGCTAGGAGTGACCTTTCATATCCTATCCTTTGGGGCAGGTGCTTGGCTCTGGTGCCTTGTGTAAGCCCATCTTTTGTCTTGGTTTTGGCTTTCTTTTGCCTTCCCATTTCTGGCTCACCTTGGTCCATCACATGCCAAGTGACTTTCATCCTTGCTACCTGCCGGGGTGGGGCAGGGTCCAAAAATACAGTAGAGCAGAAGGTGCTGCTCACACAGCTTTTACTCGCAGATACAGCTGTGCAGTCCAAGCCAGTGGTCCCAAAGGTTTTTCCTTAGCCTGTAAGCAGGCAGGGAGCCTGGTGCCTTCAATGACTCTTGCCTAAGAAAGCTCTTTGTGACTTGTCCTGCAGCAAGGTCTTAAGTGATGCAGACTTTCCTCTCTCCAGGCTGTCCATCCAGCCTCAGATGGAGAAGAGGAGCTGCTTGGTGTGCTGTCTAAGCTGTGTTGGACCATCCTGCCATTTGGGCAGACCTGCTGCCCCTCGCTGGCTTGCACATGAAAACCAACTGCCTCAGGCAGCCACCCAATGCATCTGCCACAGCTTTTATTGGCACGGGCAGACTCATCTGTTCTGTGTGAATGGGGCTGACCAGCACCTGGCAAATCTCTGCACCATCAGGATCTGTTGTAAAGGGGAAGTGACCAAGTACTCCAATAGCACAGCTATAGAGCAGAATTTAGTAAACAATGGCTCTGCCCTGGCATGGTTGCCTTTGGGCTTTAAGCTAGAACGAGTTGGGCTCCTTCCCCATTTCAAACCACCTGAATCCACGGTGTCCAGCAGAGTCTCAGTATCTGTCACAAAGGCAGTTTTTTGGGTACCTGTGGCCTCAGATTCAGTGGCTCTGGCAGCCACCACATGGCTGAGGTATGTGAGAGTCTACTCCAGTGAGGGAGGGCTGGATAGGGTGCACAGGTAGGGCAGATCTGGCTCATGCAGGTGGCAAATAGCCACCCTTTTTTCCCTGCCCTTCTCTAACAGCAAACAGAAGTCCAGAGCTCAACCTTGGCTGCCTGGAAAATGAGCTATGTTCACTGAAGAGGCAGCTGAGGCAGTGTGAACAGGTGCTTTCACTTGCTGGCAATACCCTGCCTCAATGCATGTGCTTTGTCTGGGCCAGCGCTCCATTAGTGAGGTGCAGAAGTGGAATGAGAGTGCACTGGCAGTACAGTTGTCTGTCTCTAGAAGATATGGAAATTTAACAGTCTTAGAGACTTAAAGATGCACATTTCCACCTCACCAGAATGTCTGAGATTTAGAAAATCTTCCTATCCCAAGGCAGAACAAACTGCCTGTATTTTGAAAAGAATGAAAACATGAAAAACATGGCTTGAGTCAGTCAAAATGTTTTTGACATGTTTTATTTCAATTGTAAGCTTTTATGATGTGTTTGCAGATTTTTTATGTACAACAACTAAAATCTTTGAAATTACATATTTGAATAATGCTGAAATTTCATTCTCTCTCTGATTTCTTTATATAAAGACAATCTTCTCAATTCCTTTCTCCTGCAAGCCCACATTTTTCACTGGTTTAAGTGAATCCCTACTTCCTGCTTAAAATAAAAATCAGTTGGTATAATGTAAATCTGCTTGATTCAATTAGAAAGAGCTTTTGAGGAGCAAAGTCAGGGAATTTATCTCTTGTATGATAAATAGTGTCAAAGAGGTTACCACTGGATTTAAAATTAACCCCAAAACTAGTTTTTCCTATCTTCTAGCTCAGTTTTAAATGCTGGCAGTTCTGTCTTTGGTTTGAGTCAGGAAATCACTGTAAGGAGCCTCACAAAGCACCTAGAGATCATTTGATCGTGAGGCAGCAAACAAAGAGAGATGAACATCCCTAGGTTTTACAGTTTTAACTGCAAACAAAGACATTAACTTCTCATCCTCTGGCAGTTGATTCCAAATCCCTCTAAAGGGCTTCAAGAAAATGTATGTTATTGAGCTTTATCCTCAGCTAAGTCTCCCCTCATACTGAGAGCTTGTAGCTGCTTGACTACAAGTTCATTGTGGTGCATGACCTGCTGCTCCTCCTATGCTGGCCATTAAACTGTCTGGATGTGCACATATTCATATGTATTTTGATGATATGTGACACCTGTAATTGTTTGAACAGTTCACCCTGAGGAGGGCTGAACTGAGGTGCAAGGGAAGCAACCCTGCCTGGCCAAGATACAGCAGAGGAAACCTCTGCCATAACCAACAGTAACAAACCACAGCAATTACCCAATTAAAGCTAAGCCCCTCTTTAATCAAGACAGTTGAGTTAAGAGGCCCTCGGGAATTTTGTGAGAAGGAGGAAGTCCTAATCATTGCAAAGGGAATTGCTCCTTTTTATACCAGGTTTGAAGTTGCCCCCAAACTTGCAGATGCTAATTTTTAAAAAGAGAATCATTAGTTTTTAATAAAGAATTTGCTCCTTGGGAGGCGTGGGGATGGACTGAAAGCATTTCTCTGTACAGTTTAGAGTTCATTAGTGCACCCATCAGGGAAAATGTGCGAGAAAAGTGAAATCAGATGAATATTCCTTATTTAACCTCCAAACCAGTAATTCGGAAAAAAAAAAGCAATTTCTTCTAAATCTGAGTTCCAGGTGACTGCTTTTTATCTGAGCTCCATTAAATTATTCCCCTGCTAAATTCTCATGAAATAGGCTTTTTGCTCCAGCAGACACTGGCTCCCTGAGATCATTTTGAAAGCAAAACATTCTGTTTTTATTAGTAATGATCCATCTTCCACCCTGGCGCTATGAGGGGCTTGAGGAAGGTGTTTGTGCCCACGTGTCAATTTTCTGCACTGAAAATTGACACGTGACACTGAAAATTTTCTGCACAGTGTTTTTTCACTGACATGGGGACAGGCAGGGTGAGCTGGTTCCTGCTTGTCTCCCTGGCTGTGGGTAGCGCTGGGGTAAAACAGAAAGTCATGAGAGCACCTGGCAGTGATTCTGCCTCCAGACAAATCAAGAGGCAGCATCCCTGGCCTCACACTCACTGCTCAGGCTTGTAGCTAGATCCCTCTCACCCTCATTCCCACTGCAGTGTGAGACTGCAGAGAGGAGACTCTCTTCAGTCTCAGTTATGGTAATTTCTTCCTTCTTTGGTTGTCCCCTGTGATTCATTCCCAGGTTTTATTTCTATGTGGCAACCACCAGACACAATTTTTCTACAGGCTCCTGTTTATTCTGGACTTACACATGGCAAATTTCCTACACAGCCCTTTTTAAAAACAGATTTATTTGCTTTTACTGACTCTGGTCAAAGCAGTTATTCTGAAATCCCATAGGGATGGAACATTATGGGCAGACAGATGTGATGAGCTGGAGCTGCTCCACATACCAAGTACAGCTGGTTGAAAATAGCCTTGACCTTTTTATAAACTGAAGTGTTGTCCAGCCCTGTTTTCACTGACCTGACGTACTAATGTGCTGAGGGGACTGGGCAGAACTGCCTCAACATTTCCCAGGTGGTCTTTTCTTGGGGCATATTTCCCTTGACAAATTTCTTCCTGTGCATGAACTCTGAGGCAGAAGGAATCTTTTACAAATATTTTGTATTACTGGCTATGATTTTTATGGCAAATTGAGATCCCTTCATGTTGTTTTGCTTCCCTTCTTTCCTCTCCTTGGTGACCTCACAGCCATTAGTGCCTGAATTCCGGCCTTTATGTGTCTCGTTTTCTGTCTCTGCTCTGAGGAAGGCTCCATATCCATGACCCAGCATATGAGGCTTGTTACTGCAGTCTGAAGGGCTGTTCACATGGCATGACCAGATTTGGACCCATCTAGGTGTGTAGAAGATCCCAGAAGTCTGGGATTCCCTTCCAGAAGCAGCAATGGAAACAAGAAGTTTGGTTTAGGGCTTCCAGGCTCCTGCCTCTGTGCTGGGAAGCCTGGAAGCCCCCATACTCCAAGGATTTGCAGGGTCCTCACTGTGAGAATGAGCTGGGTTCCCTGGGCAGCCAGAGGCTACTGAGGTCTGCGACTCCGATATCCTCACTCCAGTGCAGTCTTGCCAGCATCCAATGATTCTTCCTATCAAGCCATTTTACTACAAGTTTGGCTTCACAGGCAATGCAGAGCCCTCGTGAGAGGAGTATCAGGCCTTTAATCTCAAGGGATGCAATGGAATTTTATCATGTTCTCTGAATTATTCTGCCATGAGCATCTTGAATGGCTGGTTTATCTCCTCTAAAATGATCCGTACACTGCTCATCAATCATCCTTATTTCACAACTAACATGCCGCAGGTGGTTCAGCAACCTGAGCATTTGGACTGAAATAATTATATTTTCTGGAGCTCTGTGCCTGATCCAGGGGGAACCTGCTGGTGCATTTGAGATGTTTGGGTGCGGTGGAGATGGGGCATGAGGTGCTTGGGTGGATGGCCGGTCAGCCACCTGTGTCAAGCTCTGTCCTTCTGCATGCCAGCTCTCAGGAGCAGCAGATTTCAGCTTTGCAGTAGATTATGAAGGCAAGACTGAAGCAAGTGAAAACTTATTTTCTTTCTCAGTTAAAGAACTCAGGGTTACTTTGCCTTAGGAACACAGGTCTGCCTGCCTGGCTTGCTCCTATTTCTCTGCAACCTGAACTTGAATGGCAAAGTGATTCTTGCAGGTGTAGAAATTGGGGGTGCCTGACGAATGTTCAGCACTCACAGGAGGACTGGCTTTTTGGAGAAGCTGCTTGTCATTCACCAAAGCCTAAATCTAATTTTAGGCATTTAGCTGTATATGAACTCTTGAAAACATATGGCATCAATTCTGCTTACTGATCAGTTTTGGTAAGTTGGCTTGATATAGTCAAATCCTTTGAGTTGCTTTCCATTCCCCTACAGGGAATGTGAAAAAAAAGGAAACTCTAGGGCTGAGAGAGGCCAGGTCTGACCAAGCTAGGTCCAATGTACCTGTTTTAGGTGTCTATCCTCCCTGTATGACCAGTTGTTTCTTCAGGAGCCCTGCTCTGGAACACGCGCAAGTTGGGAAGGGACCTCACCAATAACTCTGCACTTACAGAGCCACTGAGTGGTACAGAAAATACAAAAGACTACTCTGAAATACATGAAATGATGAAGTAAAGAGTTAATGAATCCTCAAGAAGCTTTAAGTTTGCATAGAGAAATCAGAGAGGGGAGGTTCACCAGTACATTTCTCTGGCCAAACCCACAGATGAAGATTAACTGAAAGTCTCCAGGGACAACAAACAGAACAATGTTACTGTGAGGCCAAGAGTTTGTTTTGCCATTTGTTCTCTGTACATTACCATGGAATACAAGTGCCGCTGGGGGTACAAGAAGGAATAACTCCATATTCATACCCTGCATTTATCTTGGACACGTCCTGAAGTTTAAACAGGTCATAGTGCTCTTCTTTTCACTGGACCACTTCACTGCTTTCTCCATGGAAATCCCTCCATCTGGGGACACTCTGCCGACACCTTTGTTTGAGACTCCCCACAGAGATTTCCGTAAGTAATGTGCTTGAATTGTGTTCCTGTTCTTTCCGCGTTCCCTGGCTGGGAGTGCTGGAGCAGACAGACGTCATGTGAGGAATGTTGGTGGGAGCAGGCTGTTTTGAGGCAATCATCCAAAATATCCATGCAAGAGCTTCAGAAGGACAGTTGTGCAAATCTGCACTGCAAACCTGTTTCTAAGATGTATGCTCATCCAGGTGGAAATCTGGGAAGCATACACTGTAACCTGCGTGTCCTGCTTGTATTGCAGATCTCTAATGCTCTTAAGTACCTGAAATGGTTTGCAGAAACTATGTGACAAATTGTTCTGAAAAACATCTAAGCCTAGGGAAAAAACACCCCTGTTCATAGGGAGGGAAAAGCAAAAGGTGGAAAATGAGCAAGCTGCTATTATTGTTTATGAATTAATCACCCATCTTCAGATCTGATGAAGTACTCAGAGGAAGTTGGGGTCTCTTTTTGCTCTATTTTCAGCTAATGCTGGAAGCAAAAGTGTCAGAAATCCCTCTGCAAAGCCTGTTCTGATGAGATTTCCAGCCAGTTTCATGAATGAAGTTGGTTTGGATTAACTGTGAATAAGTTCTTGGGCAGAGAACTAGCAAATCATGGGTTCATTGATCACAGACACTTCTGTGCATGGTGTCTGACCCAACACTCAATAAAGGCAATGAGAAACCTACTGGGGCAGCTTATCCAATAGCTGTGGAGCCACTTTGTAGCTCCAGAGCAGCTGAAGTCAGCTATTCCTAGACACTGGAAACTGGATGGGATGGAAATTTGCTTGTGGTCCCTTCCCCTGATTCATGGGGGTTTGCAGCAGGCCCAGGGACAAGTTCTCTACTCTATACACTGCTCATTTACAAAACTGGTGTAGCAGATGAGACCTAGTAAGAATCAAGCTCTCATCTTTTCCTCCTGCTGCTTGATGCCTTATTTTCCAGCAGTAATTAACAGGGACAGATGCCTACTTCTTGGATTGTTTAACTGTGGGGACAGTTCCAGGGCTGTCCCCTGAGGCTGTCTCCACAAGTAACAAGTTTTTAAGTTATGCCTCTCTATTGATCCCCTGTCTGAACAATTAGCAGTGGTGCTTGCTCTGAGTCCAAAGGTGTCTGCAATCAACCCCACAATGATATTCAAGGAGAGCACTGTTTGAAAAGGCTGCCTCTCCTGAAGTGTGCTGTGTGTTTTAAATGTGACAGGCTACATGACAGGACCTGAAACAGAGACATTTGAGGAAGCTTGGGATCTTCTGATCCTTGAGCCTGAGTCCAGCCATACTTCCTGACTTTTTGGCTTGGAGTCTCTGATTCAAACACACCATTTTCACCTGCTATCCATATCTTTATCATTCCTGCAGAATAATCACTGTTTTTAAGATGCCTGCCTTGATATAAAAATGCAGTTCTCTGTGTGACGAAACCCTAAAAATCTGGTGGCTGGTAAATAAAAATTATTGAGAATGACTGTTTCATTTGAGGCATCAATAACTTCAGCAGAGCTGTAAGGAGAACAACTCAGCTTCCCTGAAAAAGGCAAAGGAACTTTTTTGTGTTAAGTAGCTCACTTTGCCTGCTCTGCAAACTCCAGCTAAGGCTCCTGGGGGTCAGATTTTCTGGAGATGCAAATCCAGTACTGAATGTCTGTTGGGGCATCAGGGCTACCAATTCTGCTTGTGAGGCTGTCTGAAAAGCTAATATGTGCGTTGAGAAGTAAAAGCACTGAGTGAATGACCCTTCAGGAGTTGTGGATTCAGTTCTTGTTGCTGTGCAAGAATTCTATGTGTTCCATGTGTTTTCTGTGCAGCCTTGAGGTGGTTGCTCTTCTCCTTGTCCTCACATCGGCTCAGTTGCTAGAGCAGTCTTGTAGTAGGTGGAAGAGAGTAGGAGAGGTCAGACCTTCCATCTGCTTCTTTAAGCAGCCTGGACAGCCCCACGGCTGGCAGGGCTTCTGCTTGGAGTGTCTAGAGTCAGCAAAGAGCCAAGGCAGCAGGGCACTGTGATCCTTATCTCCATATGTTCTGTCACTGTGCTCCCATTCAGCTGTAGCACCAAACTGCCTGTGGAGCCAGTTGCCATACAGGACATGGGACTTACAGGGAGCATGCTTCAGGCACTGATTTTTCTTCAGAGCTTTTCTTTTAGAAGGTGGATAGTCCTCTGTCACTTCTCAGCCTAGTGGCAAAGTTACTGGGGCTGGCAGCCCTCAGTTTGGGGGCTGATGCAGAAAGACAGGTTGGAGTGAGCCTGTTTGAAGGGTTCTGTGCTGATTGGGGTCACATGTTATTGCCATAGGGGCAGTTGATTGAGGGGGTATCAATAGACAACAGGCTACCTCTCTAATTTTCCTTCCCTGACTGTTATTTAACAGAACTATTGAGAAAAAGGCTCCATTAACTATACTTTTGTCTTTAATTCTGCACCTGCAGTAAAAGCCAGTATAGGAGAAGCCACTGAATACAGGATAGAATTGGTTCTGTAATAATAATAATAATAATAATAATAATAATAATAATAATAACTTGCTTTCCCTCTTTGAAAATAAATATCAGCCAGGACAATTTGAGCTCTGAGTACTTGATTAAAATAACTTTAAGGAAAATTGCCTTCCTGAATCAAGTAAGGATCCATTAACCTGATGAGACAGGGTTTGCTTATCTGAGAGGTTAAGACTCATAACACAGGTTGGGCTGCATTAGATGAGGCCTCTTTTAGAACAGAAAGTAATAAAAACACCATCTGTCATGTCTAGTCAATCAGACCTTGTATAAGAGAGGAATTATTTCTCTGACTTTACCATTTTAAGATCGTCTGTTTGTTAACAATGGGAAATGTCAGGAATGCTGAAAACTGGTTTTGTGCCCTCAAATTATTTCTAGCTGCCTTTATGTTGGAGATAATTACTATTAATCTGAGTTTATACAGGAAAGAAATATTTCTAGATGAATACAATGCCAGACCATTCCATGTTGAGTCTCTTGTGATTTATTGTTAGAGGTAAAACTGAATGGGAGATAGAGGAAAAAGTGCTATGTACACTTTTCTTCTGGAAGTGATTATTACTATAAACAAATCTCTCCCAAGTTGCTGAGCACTCAGAGGTTCTTTGAAGTCAATTGAATGTATTCAATTCACTCGAGTGGCCGCCTGCATGTTAAAGGACTGGCATGGTTAGATCTTCTCATGTAGCACAGGCATAGCTGGAGGTCGTGGAAAAGGTGTTTGCATTTTTTGGCACGGATTTATCAAAGTTATTAAATGTTGTCACTAATGGATTTCTCTGAGAGTGTGGTCTCCTCTATTTACTGAGGAGTACTTGGAGACGTGTAAAGACTGAATGCCAGACAGCAAAGACAGCTGTGGGCACAGGAGGAGGAAAGAGTGGTGGAAAGCCTGTACCAGGGTATCCCCAGCACCACTACGCACCAGCCAGGGTGGAAACACCATCTCCGCACCGCAGACGAGACTGCAGTGGATGTATAAATGTACACCATTGCCTGCTGCTTGGGTATGTGCCGTCCTGCTGCCCAGCATGTTCAGCACTGCTCTACGGCTTCTGGGTGGCCACAAGCTGCAGAACACCAGAGGTGGTTTTCTGTGTGCTCATGGAAAAACCATTTTTCTGTTCAGGGTTGCTGTTTGCACAAGAGAAGCACACAGAGTGTTTGCAGGTATGTGATGCAGAACTCAGTTGTTGTGTGGTGGGAACAACCCCATGCAAGATCCCAGGAGGAAGGTGAGTCTGGGGATAGAGGAGGAGGATTAAAGCAAATGCCTAATTCAGTATTCAATCACAGCCAGAAGATATGCTCCAGTTAAGCTAATGAGATTGGAGATCTGGGAGAAAGATGGTTGAGCAGGAGGAAGACAACAGGTGCTCTGGGGTGGCATCAAGGGAAGGCTGATCACTCCTGGTCCCACTGGTGTCAGGTGGATCAGATACCACTCATCTCCTAGGAAAAAAGGACCTTTTTTTGCGAGTAAGCATAAGGATGAAGAGTCACAGATGAATTCTTCCTTCTGTGACAGTATAACCCTTCTGCCTGCCAGACTCTGAGGGGATTTGTCATGAGTGCCAGTAGAGAGCAGACTGCCCTGGGCATAGGATGGCCAGGACAGAAAGAATTGTGCTACAAAGTATTAGGGTCCCTGGAGACCCAAACTCTGTATGGTTAGATCAACATTTAAAAAAAGCAAAAAAATCTCTAATTTTGTGCCAGCTCCTCTGGGACCTGATGCAGGGAAAGCCCACATGACTGCACTTCCCCCTGGAGCTGGTGAGAGCTGCTCCCACTCACTGTGTTAGCAAATTGATCCCCATGGTCACTGCGGGGGGAGGCTGAAAAGAATGGATGGCACTGCAAGCTCGTTAAGAAAATGCAGGGAACCAGAGTTAATGAATCTTGGATGAGCCTCTAATCTGGCTGGCCCTTGGTGTGGTGGTAGAGGAAGCTGGGTGGGGAGGATCTGATTAACAGCCCAGTGGAAATGACAGTCCCTAGAATGCAGAAGGTCATATCATATCTGTCAGTGCTTGCATCTGGGAGGGGCCACTGTCAGAGAGCTGAGATCTCTGTGGATTAGATCTGGAAGGGCTTTTTTTATCAGAACAGAGGTATTTTTGGGATTTACATGTTTCTGTCCCGGCAGCTTGCCTTGATGAAATACCGATTACACAACTGCAATCCGACTTAAACCATAGTCAAAAAATCAGCTGCGTGCTGGGTTATGGTGAGAATACCCTCTCTGTGATGGCAAAGGTTTGAAATTGTGCAGTGCATTATGTCTCCTGACACAGGAAAACTTGCAGAGAACAATGAACAGGCTGTTTACTGTGGGTGTATGGAAAAAAAAATAGGAAAAAACTGGAATTAATGCCTTCTCTGAGATTTTCTTAGTCCAGTAGCCAGATTAATGAATGAAACCACTTGCCCCAGATGTACAGGAGATTATGTTGCTTGATGCTTGTCTTGTGGGCGGTGCAGTTAAGGTTAGAAAACTTGAAATAAGTCCTCAAGGGCCTGACAAGCAATGTAGTCAGAACCAAACCCCAGGGTCCTGCTGTCACATCCAGTAGCCCCTCCTTCACTACCCGACAGACACCCCCAGTTCCAGGCATCCCTGGGAGCTGTCTGTGAGGAATAGAGTACTTATAGGATTTCTGGTTTCTCAGTACCAACTGCCTCTCACTGAAGCCAGTGAAAGCAGCATTTTACTCAGGAGCAGAGTGGGAGAGGAGCAGGACACACCACCAGAAGAGAGCTTCTGGTCAGATGGGAGATCAGTGCAGAAGGAGAAATTCCCAAGGCAGTATCTGTACCAGAGGCCAGAAGTGAGCATGGAGGGTAGGGCAATGCACCCACGGGGTGGCTGAGACACTGGAAGTGACTGTCTTTCAGCGTTCCTCCAGACCCAGGCTGCTGCAGGCTATGATGTCTTCAGTGGCTGAGCTGTCCCTCAGAGCCTGTGGCACAATAAATCAGTAGCTGTTTCTCACTTGCTCTGATAATACCGCAGGCGGGGCAGCTGAACAGAGAGACTGCTGGGCTGGCGTGCGAGAGGCTTCAGCGGAGCCTACCTTCACCAGGATGTTTCTTCCTTCTTTTGCTCCTTTCTGAAATGGAGGTACTGATATCTGCTGGGTGAGATGCCCTGAGACCTGCTGCTGAAAGGCACTATGTGAGATTCTGCTTCTGAAACCACCAGGGAGAAAATGTTCTTGGGACACCAAACGGTCCTCAAGTGTTTTTCCAAAGTTCTGCCTGGCCACATACATCTTTCTTCCAGCTGCAGCTCCCACCTTCTCACACCAGGAAGGGGACGACCCAGCCTCAGCTCCAGGCAAGTGGACTGGGTAAACTTTTAGATTTTTCTCTTTCCAGGCTCTCTCTGTTATTCAGAAGTTTTGAACAGAAGAGCTTGAGATGAGCCTGAGCCAGACAGGTGCGGCATTGGGTGGCAGAGGGACCAGCACACCTTGTGGCAGTCAGAATTGATCACTTTCACCTGAGAGAGACAGACAACACTAACTGCTGTGTTAGAAACTGAGCTCACATGCCCTTGCACACCTATCTTGGCTCTCTTTTTCTGCATTTGTTTTTTTCAGAGCAGTCTCTCTGTTGCTGACTTTACATACCTATGTGAACACTAAAAATAGCTATTGTTTCAACTAGGAACTGTCTCTAAGAAGTGGGCAGCATTCCTAAAATGCCTTAGATTTCTGTAAAGGGAGAATAAAGGATTATCAGGAAGGGCAGAACAGAGAAATATCCCAGGGACTGGACATGTTTCCATTGCCTGGAGCACCTGGATGTACATTTTCTCTATGTCTCGAACTTATTGAAACCAGTGCTACCAGTCAGTGCATGGTACCTTGTACCATAGCAACAAGTACAGCTTAGAAGCGGAGGGAAAAATAGCTGGAAAATAATTCAAGAGGTCACTTAGCCCATCTCCTTACTGACAGCCTGAATAGTTAAATTATTCCTGATTTTCTATGTAATATATAGCTTTCCTTGGTATTCACTTACTGTTAATCAGTGGTCTGTTCTGAAAGATCACAAGTCTTATTCTGGAACCAGCTTCCATTTTTTTTCAGTGGTTTTGTGATACTCTCGTCTTGAGAGCCTAGAAAGTAATTTAAATTCATGGTTGTATTTTTTTTGTGCTGAGTTTTCTTCCTTTCCTGCCTTAGCTCTCTCATGCCCTGTGTTTTGCTTGAACCCTCCCTCCAATGAAGAGAAAAATCCTAATTTTTCCTTGCTATGATGGCCTCTTAAAAAGTTGTTCAGAAATAAAAGCCCTTCCACATGTGTTCCCCCTCTCCCCCCCAGTCTTCTAAAAGAAGTCACAGGCATTACCAAGTGAAGCTTTTAATTTTCCCCAACAATTATTCTCCCTCCAGCTTTTCTTCTCTATTGCATTGTCTGGCCTGTAGTGCTCATGTGTCTTTTCTGCTTGTTTTTCACAGTGCTTGCCCAGAGTCTCACGCTGCTGGCTTTGCCATGCTGTGCTTTGTACTTATCTGTGCTGTATCTTCTTATAATGTGAATAACACTCCCTGGGTCCTGGCCATACTTCCTACATTATAGATTTAAATTCTTCTTACCATCTATCTTTTCTTTAATATCTTTTCTGTGCACAGCCTGCTCTTTTGTAGCCATTATTAAAGTTTTGCTTCAATCCTTCTTTCACAAGCCCCTCATGATTTGCCATCATCTTTTTATGAGTTGTTCATGCTGTTCTTCTTCTTTCACTTCAGGCTTTGCATCCCTTGTTGCTCTATCAAATGAATCATCATCTGTAGGAATTTATTCCTCATTTCATTTTGGAATTTGATTGTGATCAGCTTAGGCTTCTCACTATTGCACATATAAGTAGCTGTTGTTGCGTGCTTCTCTTCACTCTTAAATTCAGGTGTCTCTTGGTGTTTCCCTAGTGCATATTTCTAGTCTTCCTGCCCAATTCCACTGGATCATCCTATGTCCAGCTAATAGCAGAGTTCATCAGGAACTGCCTGCCTTTTTGTAGCCTTGACTGTATCTTGAGGTGCTGATGGTAGATATGGAGCCTTGAAGCAGGTGGAACTTGAGTGCAATAAAAAGGTGAAGGATGCAGATGGCTTCAGGGCCGTGATGTTGGGTGATGGACACCCCATTTTACTGTACTGTGGAACTCACAGAATTTCACTCTAAACTACTTCTGTGTCTGCAGAAAATATCTGGGGTTTCCCCTGCAGAGGAGTTTCCCTAAAGCCTCTCTGAAAGAAAGTCATAGCAGTTTAGACAAGGTTATGGGGGAAAGAAGAAAGGAGTAAACAGTGGAAGCACAGTAGAAAAATTGTTGATTCTTCTTCAGGCAGCTCATGGCTTGAAGGTGAAAAAGGGTCTGGGGGAACAGCTTGTCAATGTTATATCTGCTTTGCTGAGTGGTATGTGAAGAACTGAAGCCAGTCTGTCAAAGGTTGGGGAAACCCCGTGTGTTCTCACAACCTTAACCACTAGGTGCCCCATCCCTGGAAACATTCACAATCAGGTTTGACAGGGCTCTGAGCAACCTGGTCTAGTTGAAGATGCCCCTGCTTATTGGAGAGGAGTTGGAATGGATGGACTTTGAAGGTCCCCTCCAGCCCAAACTGTTCTGTGATTCTATGATAGTAAAAGACATGTATAGTTAAGACCAGCTCTGTAGCTGGTGTATAGCATCAAAAATTTGGATTTATGGCCAGCTGTAGATCCTGTCTAGTCACAGAGCCAGTCCCTATCCTCATCCAGAAGTAGTAATTTTATTGAAAGATAGCGTAGCTGCAGTGTGAAGTGATTGATTGTGAACATCCGTGAAAGGTGCCATGCAGCCTCAGAGGCTGTATTCAAGAAAGGCAGATTCCCAATGACATTTGGGAGCTGAGAAGAGATGACTTCAGATCAGAAATAACTTGAAGTTTAACTATTTTATTGGTGGCCAAAGGACTGCTGTTGTGAAGTGAAACATTAACAGCAGGGTGAAAGAGAGCTGGGATTGCTCAACGAGGTTCATCTTCAGGCACAACAGAGCTGGGGTCGTCCGAGGCACAGGAAGCGGCTGGAATGGCAGAGGGGGATGGCACACCACAGCCTGCAAAGGAAGCCCAAGCTGGTGAGGAATTTTTAAAAGATTTCTTCTTGCTGATTGTAGGAGAAACTGAAGGCAAAAAGGCATGAGGAGGGATGAGAAGTTTCTCTGATTGTTACAGGTTGACTTGTGACCAGATGACAGGCTCTTAAATACTGATTAGATACTTGATATTGTTAGTGGTATTAATCTAAATACCTTTACAATTTTGGGTCTGTAGTGGCTGGTGAATAGAGGAGAGATGTGGGTTTGAAGGCTTCTGGCATATTTTCCTGGTTGTTCAAATGATTTGATACATCATTTTCTTAAATTACTTTGAAGTTTGGGAAAAGTCTGCAGGCAATGGAAACCACTCTTGATCTGTCTAAATCAGTTAAGCCCTGCTCTTTCTTGTGATCAAAGAATTGGAGAAAATAAGCTAGAAGAGACCTCCATAGGTTATCATGTCCTTCCAGGGTCTGGTCATTAAGCCCAAAGTGTTGCTGGCACACATTAATCTAGTTTCTTAAAACCTTATCTCGGAAACAGAGAAAGAGGAGAGAAATACATATATGGTAAAAGGGTTATGAAAGCATGGCCAGTGTATATGAATTAAAAATAAGGCTCATTATTAAAAGACGAGTGTGCCTGAGCTGAAAGTTAGGAAAAGATTGTTCCACAAGATGAATGCAGGTAAAAATGAAGAGATTAGTTGAGTATAAACAGATTAAGGTGCACAGTACTGCAGCAGGGGGTGGTGAGAATGTGAGGATTGTAAAAGCAACGTGAAAATGCAGATTCTCTTTCTGAGGATTTGGGAACAAGAAAAAATTAAATTATGAACTGAAAGTCGTAGCAAAATGCATTCATGGGAACTTCTGGCTCTGCAAGGCATCTGGTAGCTGAATATTACATTTAAGCATGAATCATACTACAGAATCCCCAGTTGCATAAAAGATAATTCAGAAAAGAACAAATCTTGCAGAAAGCAGTCCTTGCTTTCATGCTTTCCAGGTAAGGTTGTTTGGCACAAGGTTTTCACAGAAATTCAGGAGGACACCTCATCCGTATGCTTGCTCTGGGACAGGACCTGATATTTATGTAGTCCCTAACACATTCTTATATAACAGAAATCATGGGTTGTCTGAACCCTGCAGGCCGAGCCACGTCATCTCTGTTCCAGTGCTCATCTGTCCTTGCTGAAAGGGAAATTGGAAAAAGGAGCCCCAAATCTTCTTTACTGAAAAAGTCAGTTATTTCTCCCATCTTATCCTCAGTGAAAATGGATAATAGTTCATCTCTCTGGCTGTTTTTCCTGTCAATGGATAGGAGCAGCATTTGGTAGTCTTCTTTCCCAAGTTTCCTCGTTTTCATTCCAGAGTTGTAAAATGGTTTCTCCTATTTTGCAACACCATTTTGGATTCATACCCAGTTGTCCCCCAGGCTTCTTCACCCTGGTTTTGAGCACAAATGAGAGCACCATGCTGGCTGTGCTGAAGTTTTCTCTGCTCAAGGAAAAGCCGAGGACCTGCATGTTTCATGCTTTCCTAATCTGATAGAAAATCATTGATAGATACTCTTAGAGGGATTTCCCAGTTGTCTACTGTTACGGGCTTTTCATATGGACCATATTTCCTTGTGAGGGATGAGACACACTAGAGTTAGGATATACCACATACAGAGCTGCTCTAGCTGTTACTCCACTTAACCTGTCACCAAAGGATAAGACAGTCTGGTTTGAGAGCATTTTTTCCAATCTGAAATGGTTGGTTTGTAATCCTTATTCTCCTTTTGGTGCTTAGAAGGGATTATCTGATCAAGTATCTCTCTCACTGTGGAGGAACACACCTGGAGGAACAACCTGCTTTTTAAAAGGCAGTGGTGATGCTTGTTCTGCTTTTGCCCTTCACAAGGGAAGTGGCTCAATATGGTATTCAGCCCTTGAAGGTGAATTTCATCAGGCTCTGATGATCGGAGCACATTTGAGATATCCAAATATTATTTAAGCAGTTTTTGTCTCATTTCACACATACTCCTGCTGGTTCATTTCAAAGGTGTTGCATACCTTGTTGCAATTTATTTTTTTAGTGAAAATAACAAAAAAGCACACAAGTTTCCTGGCTTCTCTGGATGAGCTTTTGTTTGCTTGTTTTCTGGTTTAAATAACAGCTTTTCATTTTCCTTCCTCTTTCTCCAGTATTGACAGCATTTCTAACACCTTTTCTTATTGCCTTTTGTGTCCCCTTGCTAGCTATAGTTCATTTTGTGCCTTAGCTTTGCAGGTACACTTCTACTGCTCCGTGTTTGATCTGTTTGTTTATACTTGTCTTCAGAAATGCCACCTTATTTCCATTTGTGGTAGAATTCCTTCCTGATTTTCAGTCCAGCCACACAGGTCTCCTTCTATCAAGTATTATTCTGTATTTGTATCTGA
Organism: Aleadryas rufinucha; assembly: GCA_013397815.1. Taxonomy (NCBI): domain Eukaryota; kingdom Metazoa; phylum Chordata; class Aves; order Passeriformes; genus Aleadryas; species Aleadryas rufinucha. Next base: position 977,283 of record VZTH01013936.1, on the reverse strand, counting down.
GGTGCTTGCAAATTTATTCTCCTAAACTTGTTTTCACTGTTTGCTACAAGTTACCATTTATTGCCAGACATTTGAATTCCTTTTCTTCCTTTCTGTCTGAGAAGACCTTCTGGCAGCTAATGGCCTAAACAGCTCTGCAGTGTATTAGACAAGTAGTATGTTAATCCTACTGACTGATAGTGTTTTTCATGCTAGTATTAAAAAAATAATCATTTAGCTTATGTGACGCACGGGGCTGTATACACACAGAGGAAATATAGCTGCAGGAGGCTGAAAATATTAAGGCATCACACAGCAGCAGTGTGGGAGCGCTGTGCAGAGGATAGGGAAACCTTTCCTGTCTTCCCTTTGTATTATTCCTTTAATAACTGTGCTGCTGTGTTTGCTCTGCTTGCCTGTGTATGGCAGAATACAGCAGGTTTCTGCTGGTAGCTGTATAGAAATACCTGGGGCATGAGATGCCAGCAGAGGGCTCAGAAATATTTCTGCTGCCTCTAGCACAGGGTCAGACTTGCAGGACACAAGTATGTGCCAACCTGGTGTGTAGAGACAGGACCCATGTGAACAAGACTTGTTCTGCCCCCAGCACTGGGCCTGCTTTTGAGCACTTGTGCCCATGAAATGGGCTTGACAAACCTGAGCTCCCTGGAGGCTGGACCCAGGTGAAAAGCAAGGCTGAGTGCGTGTGCAGATCACTGTGAGGGCTGAAGACAAGAGCTGGTTTGTGGCAGCACAGGGGAGGTTCCAAACTGTTGCTTTGCCACTGCTGTGGAAGAAATAAGGAACAAGAAAGGGGCAGAACTTTCTGGTGCCATCTGAAGTTTGGCCTTCAAGTCAGCTGCCCAGTTGACCCCATGTTTAGCTGCCCAGTTAGCAGGAGTGAAACAGGGTCCCTGGGGATTTTCAGAGGAAGCAATGCCAGAGCACATGAAGGAATGTGGACAGTAATTCTGTTTCCTCTGTGCAGTCCATCACATCTGATTCCCTTGTGTAAGTGTTCTCCATGTCTTGTTAGCAATAACTGAAGCCAGATCAAGGATCTGTGGTGTGGCCAAAGGCCTCTTTCCTGGTTTGTCAGCTGCAAACCTGGTTCTTGTGATAACCAGGCACTATAAGCAACTCAGTGCTCGAGCTGAGGATGAGTTTATGCAGACTCCTTGTACCAGCTGCGGATTCTGGGTGTGGTCTGTGCTTTGCTGATAAGAGAAGGGAGAAATATTTGGGAAAATTCTTTGAACATTTGTCTTTTAAAGAAGCCAAGTGTAAGTGGAAGAAAAAACCCTCTGCACTGTGCTGAGGATACAGCAGAGCCACAAGCACTGAGGATAGTTTATGGGAAGGTTGTGAATTTTGCTCTGTAATTGCAACTGGCACTGGAAGAATACTGATGAAGAGCTCCACTATTCCCATGGGAAGGACATGGAAGGAGGGACAATATTGTACCTGCAGGGAGCTGAGCTCACATAGCTGCAGGGGGAATCCAGGGACTCCCAGCACAGATAGGCTGCATTTGTCACATATGGAGCCCCATGGTGGTCTTCTGGATAATAGAAAGCAGAGAGAGGCATTGGGGCTGCTTCTAGGTGCTGGCTGTGCCTCCTTGATTTCCCATGGGAAAAGACAAGATTATTCTAGGGAATTGGTGTGGGAATGAACCCTGGGTCACTTCACTCCTGCAGTAGCAAAGAAATGATTTAACACAGTGCAAGCATCTGTGACATCCAGTGTCCAAGGGTTTGGCGTGATGAACATTTTAGTAGTTGTGTCTTGGAAAGTGTGGCTTTCCAGTGAAATGAGATCTCTGCAGAGTAAACCTGTCATTACCACATCGGGAGGGCAATGCACGCTCTGCTCCTAAATCCACAGGCTGTAGGTGTATCTGGGACCTGGGATTTTTATTCAGCTCACATCTGTGCAGCATCCAGCACCGTGCTGGGCTGGTGCATGTACAATAGCTGGGGGCATGCCAAACAGCAGGGAGGTCTGTGCCACAAAGTGCTGACAGCCCCAACCTGTGACTGATTTAGGCTGTGTTCCCTGACTCTTCTTGAACTCTGGAGTTGTCTTTCCTGGTAGCATCTCCCTCCCCTTTCTGCCCTGGCTGCACAAATGTGCTCAATTAGGGTTAACTCAAACTGAATCAAACTTCATGCCTGAGGTTGGAAATCTTCCCAGTCAACTCACCACAGCCACATAGCATGGTGGGAGACAAGGCGAGACGGGAGATGAACGCTTTTCAGAGAAATGAATCCAAGGAAACTTTGTTCACTTTTATTTCTGCAGGAGATGATCCCCCCAAAGGAGATTTCCCTCTTCAGAAAAAATCCCCGGTAAGTGTTACTGCTGGTTTCCTTTGCTTTGCTTTCTGCTCAGCTTGCTCTAAACAGTGCAAGATCTCTCTGTTCTCTCCTCTGTTGTGCTCTGGCTAGAGACAAACACCCTTTCTTGCAGAGGGTTGAAATAAGCCTTAACAACTCAAAGCAAAAATCCCTCCACTAACCTGATTAAGTTAAGAAAGTGCAGCTTAAAGGGAAAACACAAACTGTCTGAATGTTTGGGGAAAGGGGTAAAGATTGTTATTGCTTTTTTCCTGAACACTACTTTCCTTATGGGAAAGAACTTAGATCTCTGAAGTAGATGGGGATGTTGTGCATAGAAAGGAGGGAGTTGAACTCTGTTTAGTTTGATGAAACCCAAAGGGTACCCAGAAGGGTACCCAGATGCTGAAAAGCTGAGGGAAGGACAGGGATTGAGGACAGGCCGCTGGTGAGTGTTACAGAGCCCAGATGTAGTGCCAGAGCCTTGGGTTTACATCTTTGAATCTGGTTTAAAGCCTAATTCAGGTGAATGTGTTGCTGCCTTGCAGCTTTGATGTTTGTGCAGGTTTTCACGCTAATTCTTGTTGAGTGCTTGACCCCTAAAAACTGTTCACTGCATTGGCTTCAGGGAGAATTTGGCTTATATTGCAGCTGCTTTGACTTGCAGGATAATATCTAATACTTGGTCTTAAAACTCACAGTCATGTCATTAGCAAACCAACTATTTAACTCAATTTTAATTACTGTGCAGACATTAACTATTGGTTATCCAGAGCTCCTGGGAAATATTAATCNTATTCAGCTCACATCTGTGCAGCATCCAGCACCGTGCTGGGCTGGTGCATGTACAATAGCTGGGGGCATGCCAAACAGCAGGGAGGTCTGTGCCACAAAGTGCTGACAGCCCCAACCTGTGACTGATTTAGGCTGTGTTCCCTGACTCTTCTTGAACTCTGGAGTTGTCTTTCCTGGTAGCATCTCCCTCCCCTTTCTGCCCTGGCTGCACAAATGTGCTCAATTAGGGTTAACTCAAACTGAATCAAACTTCATGCCTGAGGTTGGAAATCTTCCCAGTCAACTCACCACAGCCACATAGCATGGTGGGAGACAAGGCGAGACGGGAGATGAACGCTTTTCAGAGAAATGAATCCAAGGAAACTTTGTTCACTTTTATTTCTGCAGGAGATGATCCCCCCAAAGGAGATTTCCCTCTTCAGAAAAAATCCCCGGTAAGTGTTACTGCTGGTTTCCTTTGCTTTGCTTTCTGCTCAGCTTGCTCTAAACAGTGCAAGATCTCTCTGTTCTCTCCTCTGTTGTGCTCTGGCTAGAGACAAACACCCTTTCTTGCAGAGGGTTGAAATAAGCCTTAACAACTCAAAGCAAAAATCCCTCCACTAACCTGATTAAGTTAAGAAAGTGCAGCTTAAAGGGAAAACACAAACTGTCTGAATGTTTGGGGAAAGGGGTAAAGATTGTTATTGCTTTTTTCCTGAACGCTACTTTCCTTATGGGAAAGAACTTAGATCTCTGAAGTAGATGGGGATGTTGTGCATAGAAAGGAGGGAGTTGAACTCTGTTTAGTTTGATGAAACCCACCAGGGAAGGGTACCCAGACGCTGAAAAGCTGAAGGAAGGACAGGGATTGAGGACAGGCCGCTGGTGAGTGTTACAGAGCCCAGATGTAGTGCCAGAGCCTTGGGTTTACATCTTTGAATCTGGTTTAAAGCCTAATTCAGGTGAATGTGTTGCTGCCTTGCAGCTTTGATGTTTGTGCAGGTTTTCACGCTAATTCTTGTTGAGTGCTTGACCCCTAAAAACTGTTCACTGCATTGGCTTCAGGGAGAATTTGGCTTATATTGCAGCTGCTTTGACTTGCAGGATAATATCTAATACTTGGTCTTAAAACTCACAGTCATGTCATTAGCAAACCAACTATTTAACTCAATTTTAATTACTGTGCAGACATTAACTATTGGTTATCCAGAGCTCCTGGGAAATATTAATCTTTATCCCATTTTGCCATTAGTCAGCAAGAAGGAGAGTTGAAAACAAACGTCTCCTGTAGTGGGTACTTTAAATGAACTTTCTTTTTTCCAAAGACACAGTCTGTCAACTTCCACAATATCTTTAAGAGGTCCATAATCCTGCAGATCCCAGGCTTGCTGTGGTAGCTAAGCACTGCAGACTATCTGTGTGTTCATGAATCCAGGCTTAACCTCTTTGCTTTTGCTGGGGCTCTCTGCTGAGCACAGTCCTCCTCCGCAAAAGCGAGCAAACTGCATCTGGCTCTCTGCATGGATGAAAGCTTCCCACTTTTGGATGTCCAGGCAGGCCACAGGCAGGTCAGTGATACAGTGGAGAGAATACATAAGGGTTTCTGTATGTGCTGATGCCATCTCATGACATACAAGCCAGATGGAAGTACCCCTGCTTGTAAGTCGTTGCTCTGTGTTTGTAAGCACTTACTCAGGGTCCTGGCGCAGGCACTTGGGAAGGTTTAGCTGGGAAGTCACTGACCCCTGCTCTCCTTTCCCTCCTTGTCCCTGCTCATCTGTGGGAGGTGCCCATTCCAGAGCAGGAGTGGCTGAAATGAGTCACTGCACCTTAAACTGGTGCAGATAAATCCACTGGGACTTGTGCACTGGGGGCGGAGGGGTGAGTTCAGGCAGCAGCGCTCCGGCCGCCTGTCTGGGTTTGAGCAGTCACTCTCTGCATCTCCACCAAATTTTATTAAATGTCATGAGTATGTATAGTGAGGTCTGGGAAAGAGAGGAAGTGAAAAATCCCTGTTGTACAATTTTACTTCCAATTTCAGAAAATGCCTCCCAGCACCCACACAAAACTTAATCTGCCTTTTATGGATTTTTCTTCTTTTATTATGAAAATCTTGCAAGAGAAAAATATTCTGTGTGTGCAAATGGTTGTGTGTTTGTGCATTTACAGTTTATATATGCCACCATTTTTAGGCTAGTCTAAAAGCAGGAGGCCCCAGTGCAGTTTCCAAGGGAGCCCACATTTTCTTACAAGCCATATTGCTGAGCACAATGGTTTCAGAGTAAATTACAAATGAAATGGATAGTTATGTGTTTACTCTAGGAAAGCAGAAAGATCAAGGGTTTCTTATAGAAAGACAGTCCATAAATAGTGAGAAAAATGTATACATATATGTTATGTATAATAATGAACAAAAATATTTGTCTTTAGAGGGTTAAGTAATGGAAAGTAGGGGGGAAGAGGGAGTTGTGGAGTTTTGATTTTTTACAATCAGTCTGTTTTGTTGCTCTTTGATAATGTTGAAGAAGACAGCGTCATTAAGCTAGACTCTTCTAAACTTGATGCCATTGCTTTGGGAATCCAAATAAGCTTAGGTCTCTTGGTGGTGAAATAAACCTGAATAAACACATCTATTTTGGTACTGTATTTGCATTTGGGACTCTGGGAAGAAATACAGGAATTCATTATTTCTGACATGAGGCACAGAAATGCATGTGAAGAGTTCATCTCACGTCACTGGCCCATACCATGGTTGTTTAAATCTGTGAATATAGTTGCAGCTGTTAATATCACACTCCCCCCAAATCCCTCGCCAAATCCATGGCCAGCCCCTCTCTCCCACTAATTGGCAGTGCTGTGAAAACCTGCTTTCCTGTTGCGAGGCAGTGGAGCTACTAAGCAGCTGGAAGCTGAAAGCTGCTTAGCTCAGACCACTGTGGGGTAGCAAGGGGGACAGAGGCCCACACAAGGTCATGCCAAGACTCATCTGTTTAACGCCCTGTATTTTACTTGGGAAGTGGTGATGTTAGCTGGAGTAAAGTCAAGCTCAGCGAAAGAGTGGCCACACTCAGACAGGTTTGACAGTCCCATCGCTGGGGTTTTTTAAAGTTCTGATTAATAAATTGAATTATCCATAGCTATGCCAGGAATCTTGGAATATGAAATGGATGCCATGCCTGAGGGAGTGCTGGACAGAGGGCTGATGCTCTCCTTCAGTGAGTGGTGGCACAGCTTGGCACGAGTGAGGTGCAGAGATTGAGAGAGGGAGCAGCTTCACACACAAAAGTAGACAGCAGATCCCTGGGGTCTCCCGCTTTCTGAGACACTAGAGGAGGGAGCAGTTTTGGGGCAGGGTGGTAGCTTTATATGAAGTGCAGAAGAAAAGGCATCCAAGAGTGTTTTTTTGGTCCCAGTGACTTTTTTGCGTTGCAATGGAGCATTGGTGGCACCCTTCCAGTGGAGTTCCTGGAGACACAATCATGGTGGGCTGCTGACAGCCCACGAATCCCCGTGGCAGTCCTTACTGGGCCCACATCAGCCAGGCTGATTCACTGGGGAGCCTTAATCAAAGCAAGAGTAGTGTGAGATCCACTCCCTCCTTTGAGTCCAGCTCACAGGCCAGTCAAGCAGCAGTGGGCCCTTGGTTTTTGGACTGGACTCCTCTCCAGCACCCAGACACTGTGGGAATATGTTGCTGGGGTGAAGGCTTTGACAGGTGATATGTTCTTGTTTGTCTCCCACAGAAACTCTGTGGCTCCAACTACCCCCTGAGCATTGCCTTCATTGTGGTGAATGAGTTCTGCGAGCGCTTCTCCTACTATGGCATGCGAGGTATGTGGCCTGTGTCTGGGGAGTGACTTTCCCATCCTGAGGTGTTTATACAAACTGGATTGGTGTTTCTGAGCTGTGCTGTGTGTAGTATCAGCTGTCTTTCAAAGTTAATTGGTATTTTGGAATGTGTGTATGAACAGTGTTCCCTATCACTCTTGCTATATCTGTGATGAGAAGTTGGGACTAGAGGGCTCCAAATGTATCTTCCAGTCTAAATTATTATATAATTCTCTATATCAAACCTGGTTTTCTACTGTGTGATGTCTTTCATAGTTGATGTGCAATCAGTGTGTTTGGGAATTGAATCTTACAGGCACCTAATCTGCAAATAGAAAATGTGCATAAACAGAACTACAGGTTAGGGTAAGATAAGCTAGAAAATACATTTCTCAGCTGAACATAAATGTTTATGAGCAAAGAATGTCGGATACTCATATATCTCATTTTAGCTTCTCCTGTGTCAGAGATTATGAGGAACAGGTCTGGAAGCACAAATCTTTCCACAGCAGTGCTCAGTTGCTGGGGCGAATCAGTAGTTTTCTTGCCACCATGATCCTGCTTACCTGCAGAGATACACAGTAATTATCTGATATGATTTTTTTGTTTTCTTTTAGCTGTCCTGACACTGTATTTCTTAAGCTTCTTCCACTGGGATGAAAATCTCTCCACTGCTGTGTACCATGCCTTTTCCGCGTTGTGTTATTTCACACCTGTCATCGGAGCCATCATGGCAGACTCGTGGCTGGGGAAGTACAAGTAAGTGAAGACATCTCTCTAATTCAGTCAGCGTGCATCGACACCACACAGCCTGTGCAAGGGCAGTGCTGTGAGTGCTCCCAGTTTTGAGCTAGCTCAGAGTGCAGCAAAGACACACTTGTGAAGGTCAGCTCCTCTCTGTTAACAGAGCTGATCTGTTTGCTCACGCTGTTCTGTGCTCCTCCAACACCTAAGGGCCAATAGGCAACAAAGCTGGGACAAATTAAATGTCACAAGCACACTTTTCTTCCACTGTCCTTCCCTACCTGTCTTCAGGAAGCTGAGGTGTAGGGCAATTAACCCTCAGTTTGCCAAGGTCCGCTTCTGAGAAGGATTCAAACATAGTGAGGAAGCAATGTCATCATGTAGATCTCACAGATTCAGATGAAATTTCACTAACTATAATGTTCTTACACTTCTCACAGCATAGGTACTGTGTCAGCACACCCACTTTTGTGCCCAAAAAACCTGGGTTCTCTCAAATCACCTCCATCAGCACATAACCATGTAAACTCTTCCTGAATAAGAGTCCTTAGGCAGTCTTCCCTTCTGGTGATAAGTTGTGGAGCCAACATCTGCCCCAGAGTGGTGATGAGCAGCTGGATATAGGACTTTCTTTGCTTGACACTGTTTTTTCGTTGTCTGAGGAGTCTTGGCTGTCAGGATGTTGAAGTGCAGCTGAACCTTTCTCTCTAGGACTAAGCCTATCTGGCAGAAGAGTCTCAACAGGAAATAAACAGCTGCCATATGCCTTTCCAGAAGAAAGTTCTTAAGGAGCTCTCAGTGTCCTGTTTTCTCTGTGCTCAGTTTTAGCCATTTTCTTGTCCCTTTGAATGAAAAAAATAACAGTGGGGGTTTATTAACTTCATTATTTAAGGTCACCTAGCAATGTTCATTGGTATTTGAGGATGTGTATCTTGCAACATGACATTGTGAGAAGGTAAATCCTTATACAGACTCTGGTGTGTTAGGCAAGAGAGTGATCCCTATAATTTAATGGGAGGTGGCTTTTGCTGTAGTAGCTGGACCTCGGCCAATAGCAAGGACAGATAACAGATTAGAGGGGCTTTTAGGAATGATCTGATGTAGCTCTAAATTAGCTGTTGCAACCAGGGTTTGAATGCGTCAGGGACCACTTTCATGCTCAAAGCTCATAGGACTTCTTCTAGTATCTCTAAGGACTTCTTCTAGTGTTTTCTTCTAGGTCCTAACAAATCCTTTGATTCCCTCTGCATGTATCTTCAGCACATGAATACATAGATTTCTCTTAATCCTGAAGGTGATGAAGGAATAGAATACACTCAAGAGTCTGATCATCCTACTCAGATTTCTTCTTCTCCCTCACCAACACATGGGAGGCAGATAGATGAGCTCAGTCTTTCAGAGCTACTTGGGACTCAAAACAGACTTACAGTGAGGAAACCACACTCCTAATTCAGGTTTGTTGGTTAGGTGGGTTGAATGTGGGCAGCAGTCTCTAGAGATCCCTTCCAGTCGAGGGATTCACTTATACACATCCTACAAAATGCCAGTTATTAGTAATCTGGAAACTGAGTTGGACCTGAACAGTGCTCTTGTCTTTGCAGTCTTCCATGCATGACAAGACTGGAACATTTTTCATTTATTCTGCTCAGTAACATCTACAAATAAAGCAGGGGCTATCCCTCCTTAATCTGAGCCCATTTGCATATCTATTCCTGCTAGTGCACTCAGTGTTGACACAAAGGAATTATAGCTGCCTGCTGTACCAGTGGCAGAACAAACCAGCTCCTTGTGTGTCTGCCAAGTAGAGCTGCCATATCAGCGAGCATGGGCACACTCTGGTTTTGGATTGTGCATCACCCAGCACCTTCAGTCACTGCTGTTTGCTTTCCTCACAGGACGATCATCTACCTCTCCATTGTGTATGTTGTTGGCCATCTGATAAAGTCAGTCGGTGCCATTCCATCCCTGGGCAACCAGGCGGTTCATGTGTAAGTAGCCCTTGAAGCCACAGTGCAGTAGCAGGTTGTGACGGTAGTTGGTTTACCCAAGTCTGTAATTTGTTTCACCTCCATCAGGCCAGCATTTTGGGGGCTGTGCACGGATGACTTTCATCAGGGAAGGGTTAGGAATGTCTGAGTAAGAGCAGAAGGGTGGATTTAGTGTGTGACCATGCCAGCTGGAGGTGGAAATCACCACACAGACTCTAACCCCTTTGACACAGGCACTGGGGATCACCCCTCTCTGCTATACCATGCTACTGGTTTGGTCTCCTCCATCCAACTGCCTGCACCAGGCTCCTTCCTCCCTCATTTCATCAGCACAGCTGCCCAGCTCAGCAAGGTTCCCCCGTGTGCATGGGAACATAAAATTGAAATACATTTTCTGATGACAGGGGAAGGGTCTGTCTCTTCCACAGGATACAACCCTCTAGATTCTGAACTGATAGGCTTGTCAGAGTAGTGTCTCTGAAACCACCAAGCTGGTTTTGTCTGTGTGGTCATGGCTCAAAAAATATGCATGTGCATGCAGGAGCACGTGTTGTTTACAGAACAGTTTTCTTTTGTCCCAGACCTGGCCAGTCCTGATACTCTTGTTCCCTAGAGACATCATCTCTCAAGCCAACAATGGTATTTTGAAAACCACTGGGTAGTAGAAAGCCCACAGGAATGAACCTAATTCAAACAGTTTGTCTGCTCTTACGCAGGCTAGAAGGCTGCAAAAAGTACTCCCCTTTTTCTTTTTTTTCTTTTTCCGAAATATTTTGTTGTCATATGAGTGAAAAATAATTCCATAGATCTTTGATCTCCTATATGTCCATTGGACCTCAGAACAACAAGAAACTGACAAAACCAATTTGGTTAATTGACTGGTACGGAATGCAGAAATTAGGATAATTTATTTGTTTTTCAAATTATTAGGATATTTAATTTGTTTGTTTAGCTGGCTCATCCTCATTACTTGTGTGCAAAAGACAACATTATCAGAGCAATCATGGTTGGGTGACACTAAAATGCTCTGATAAGCACTGGAAAGGTTTTGCAATGGTGATATTTTTGTTCTTGCATGAAGGGTCCTGTCTATGGTTGGTCTGTTTTTGATCGCCCTTGGAACGGGAGGTATCAAGCCCTGTGTCTCTGCATTTGGTGGGGACCAGTTTGAAGAGGAACATGTAAGACTTCTTTTCTTTCCTAAAATCTGCAGTATCTGCTTACTTTGTGAGGATGTTTATGTGATCAAAATCCTGTTGTGCTAGAATAAGGGCCAGTTTGCTGGAAAATCATAGTAAGATGTGAGGTAGGATGGTTTGCATAAGACTTGAGAGAATCTAGATGCTTCAGGAAGGCAAAATGACAGCGGAACAGGATTGGTACCGGGAAGGATAGGTCATAATTGCATCAAATAATCTAAATGTTAATTGGACATCAGAGTAGTTGAAAAATCCTGTCTTGCATATCATGGAACTGTATATATCACGAACCAGCTTAACAGCACTACAATGGAATACAGCAAATTAAAGAAAAGATTGTATCACCAGCCTATGCTTCTGTGGGATTTTTTCCTCACATCAGTCATAGTCTATGTCTCAGATGTTGTTCAGAAAGAACTGTAGGAAATTCCAGTCTTTTGAAAGTAGTGCCAGAATGTTTTCTGGGTATTCCAGAATGGAAAGTTCTGAAGAGTTAAGAAAATGTTTCTGTTTAGCTCTGTTTGTGCTGTGTATCCTGTGAATTGTAGTCCAGGTGCTTTGTGTCCTCATTCTCTGTTGTGAGTGCTTAGCCCCTCATCTGCACTAATCTCAAACTCCCATTATTCAGCACAGGGGCTCAACCAGGGATAAGGTAGTGCTTAAAGAAGCAAAGCAGGTCAGGAAGTGCTAATCCTCAGGCAAAATGCTAAATTTTTAAATTGACTTCAAGTTAAATAGATCTACATTGACCCAACACACAAATATAAGTTTCCATTTTCTTAATGACAAGTATTGAAATCAGCAAGTTCTGTGCATGGCATAGGTCCTCAAATATGTAGGCCACTGCTACAAAAAAGAAAATAAGTGTTGGGATCTGTGATGAGTAGGCTTAAACTCATGGAGGATTATTTAGGACTGACGGTATGAAAATTTTTTCCAGAAATAGATCTAGGGAAATACTGGAAAATACTAGGGCCTTTGGGAGATGGAAATTCCCATCAATGAAGGCATTAAAGAAGGACATTAGACTAATAGTGTGTCAGGAAAGGCACTGGTAAAGTTGGATAAGAGTTGGCCCCTTGGCCTTGGACAAGGAGCCCAATAGGGCAGTTTTCTCCTTGCCTTTTGCAATGCCCCAGTATGTAGTCAACATGTAATGAAATAATATAGACTAAATTTAAAATTTTGGGAAGAGTTGTGCTTTCTGCACGACTGAGTGATGCTGAAGTGATGAAGCTTATGATTACTAAGGAGTAATAAAATGTGGGATGTTCCATGGTCACTTGTCTGGAGCAGATCCTCCTGCAGGCATGTCCACACCGTGCTGTCAGTTGGATCTGGTGCTTCAGGGGGTGCTGCAGAAGGGGGATGAGCAATGCTCTGGTGGTCACCAGCCTCCCCAGCTGGCATAACTCTGACCAAAAGCAGGCTGGCAGCACAGCATACATGCTCTGGGATAGCTGCGTGCATCCCAGCGCATGGGCATCCTGGCTTGCTGCACAAGTAGTTGTCCCAAAAGAATTCTGAGAGGTCCAACAGCAGCATTTACACAAGTGCTACTTCTATGAATATTAATGATTAACAGTGTTTATCCAGCATCTTTCAATTACCACCTAATTACAGTATGATAATATGTAACACTTATCTTCAGAGTGTTTTATAGACTTCAGCTAATGAATCTCAGCACCCCTCTCAGGCACATACATATTATTTTCCCAAATTTATGACTACAGCTCAGCTACCGAGAGAAAACCTGAACTGCCTGTGGTTGTATATGGACCTGTACCCGTTCTCCAGCATTCAGACTACATCTCTCCAACAAATTTATCAAATACAAAGGCTCAAACATTCACCTGTGTGTTACCTTCAAGAAAAACTAATTTAGAGAAAGAAAACTGTAAAAAGCATTCTGATAAGAACAATGTGTTCTGCTCTATTCATTCTTTTCAAAATAGAAAGTTTTCTATTTTACCATTTTGAAATGACTTGGCCTTTCAGAAGAAACAAATGTTTTATGCTATGTGATAGGAAGTTTAAGTCATCAGAATTGGAATGAGAAGTTTTGATTTTGTAAGGAATGAAAGGTTTGGGGCCAAGCAGAATATTTCTTCCCTCTGGAATGGGAAGGTTTGAGGGCCTTATGTTTTATTTTCTTCCACTCCAGGTAGGATGAAATAAGTTTTGAAAATTCCCTATGAAATGAAGCATTTGATTCCCCCTTAATTTTCAGGACACCAATAAACTTCAGCTGAGCCCTTAAGTACACAGGCTTAGTTGTTTCATCCAAAAACTAGGCATGAGGTAGTTCTATGTATAAATAACTAAATTGCCCCTGCTATTCCTAGAGACAAGTTTATGTTTTGAGGTAAATGCATAACATCAATCTGACCCTCTTTTAAGTACTTCAGGAGCATAATAGTCTTGGATCTGCCACTTTGAGAACAGTACTACTACAGACAGTGATGGGGACTGATTTGGCATGAGGTCAGATAGGTAAAATAGATTTATCTGCAGGAGATTTCCAAATGCCTTTGTCTATGGGATTAGGAATACAAATTAAAAATGCCTGAACAAAATTACATTTACAATATGTTATATGAATGTGTAGCTGCTGTGCATATTAATTAGGGACCAAAGCCTCTTTCAAACAGTGCAGGATGGTGTTTAAGGTGCTAAATAGCTTTCTCTTTGTTTCTTTATTTTCTGGTTGCCAAGGAGATCAGGATTATCATATACAGTACCTTTTCTCAAATTAGCTAATCCAAATCATGTTGTTAAAGTATGTCTGCTCTGAAGATTAAGACAATAGGGAGGAAATTCTTTATTCCAATCAGTATAATTTGCAAGCTGCTGGGTCATTATTTTTGTAGTTATTTCAGCTTGTCTCTGACCATTTTTCTTTCCATCACTAAAATCTGAAAATATGTGAAATAAGATGCTCCAAATTCTTTATGCATCACTATCCTCTTCTCTTACCATCCCATTCTTTTTGGTAATTGTTATTCTAGACTTTATCATGTCAGAGCTGCATGCTTGAGTTTATCACAGCTCTCAGAAATTCTGAGTTGCTCAGATACGAAGGGTTAGAGACATGCCATGAGAATTTGGCTATAAGAGGGCAGGACTGTGAGGGCTCTATTGCACCACCCTCGACAAGCCATGGGAGGGCTATCCAGGAATGGGGAAGATTACTGAGGCTGCTCATTTCTCTAGTTTATTTTATGATGACAAGTAAGTAGTCACAAAGGTAGAATGAAAAAGAAAATATAATTTTACTAGTTTAGCAGTAGCAAGTTCTGGGTTATCAAAAGCACCAGCAAGGGATGGAATATAACAGATATTAAGACCCACTGCTGTTTCCTATTAACCATGAGAACATGCCATGGAGGTGATTTTTATAAGGCTTTCAAATCCTTTAGTCCAGGATAAATAATTTATGAGGAATGTGTGGGTTAGCCTTGAACACTCTAGGAAATAAAATTGTGGAAAAGCCAAAAGCTCAAGTTGATGGGGTCTTCATAAGTGTGCTGGGTCAAGGCAGAAAGCCCTTAATCCGAGTAAGCAGACCCCCAGACTCCGTGTATGAGTGGCAGTGGGAGGTGATGAGGCTCTCACCCTCACCTTCTCAGCACCCACTTTACAAGGGGACATAAAGAGAAGCCCTCCCATGCTCTCCCACCTCCCCCTCTTCCCTGCAGTAATCCCCTGTGATAAGAGGCTTCTTGCCATACGAAGTAGCAATATTTCCTGTTGGCTGCACCATCAGTTACAGGAAGTTTTGTTACGTTTTTGGATCTCAGGATTCATTACTTTAAAGCTGTCCTCTTTTAGCTGCCTGCAATTCCTCACATTTTCTCCAGTTCCCTAGCCTTGTGAATATTGTTGTCTCGGGGAGCAGACGGAAGCAGGACACATTAGAAGGAAAGGAGACAGAACAACAGTCCCTGAGGAGTTTCCTAGCGCTCAGCTAAGTTAAAGCTTTGCATTCGAATGACGCTCAGGTCATAGAGATGTGGCTCAAGGTGCCCTAAGAAGCTCTCTGCCAGGCACCATGCCATGTCTGAAGCAATTTTCCCCACTACCTTAATCAGATCAGGTGTCCCCCAGACCTGGTGATACACATGAGCACGGGGTAGGTCAGGTAGCTTGCTTTTGTTGCTCCTCTCTGCCGGCCCACCCAGGCACAGGGAGGAGGTTAACACTGTATGCAGCACGTGTGACTGTGCACGTATGTCCCTCCCGCAAGCAAGGAGAGACTGCACGCACACATTACTCCTGCAAAAAGGGCCAAACTCTGCGTCACATTCTTGATTCCTTCCTAATTACGAATTATGCAGGAAGAAAGAAGTTCAACAGGCATCCTTTGACTGTATAAACTATGTTACAACTTAAATTCAGAACTCTTTTTCTTAGAGTTCATCCCTCCATAAGGCTCTTTAATCTGCTCCCCTAGATTTAATTCACCATATTAGTTTGAGGTCGACTGGCCTCACCTCGGTGGTCTCCTGTTTGATGGATATTTTTCAATTGCTGGCACTCTATAATTTACGCTGTGATTACCAGTTCCTTAAAATATACGTGTTTCTTTTTCTATTTCTACACAGGAGAGGAGGGAAAAAAAAAGAGCTCAGACACAGGAAGAAATTATGAGGTTGTCAAACCATGCCAAATTGGATTGAATTAGGTGACAAAGGATCTGAATCATGCTACTTGTTCTGAATAAGTAAATGATCTTCCCTCCTTCCAATCTCACAACATTCTCAAAGCAGTGGCTTTTACTCTGAAATGCCAAAAAGTCCCAAAGCACTTCTCGAGTAATGTGAGCTGATTTGTGTGAGCATTTACCACCACCTGAACACAAGCTTGTTTGCTTAACATTTTATGCACTTTGTGTCAATATTTACCCAGCCTTCCTAACAAGAGAATTGATAGTGTTCAATTTGCAAGCCCAATGCTGTGCGTTAGCCATGACATTGATATTGTCTTCTCTTGTTTTAGACCTCGGAGAGAAGCAAGTTTTTTTCCATCTTCTATTTATCCATTAATGCTGGAAGTTTGATCTCCACGTTTGTAACTCCTGTATTAAGAGGTCAGTGTGGATTTAGAATAAAACAATACATTAGCTGCCCTCTAACTACTCTGCTGTGCACAGTTAGACTCTTAGGACAACAGAATGGCAGACATTATATTATCTGTGGAGTGGTCAGTGTATTGCATTTACACCTTGTTAATCCTACTGTAGCAGCATAACAGATTTATAATATAGGCAGACAAGTCACAGAAATTATATTCCTGGTTGTATTTCAAAGCCAGCCTGAACTGCAGAATTAAAATATGAAAGGTGGAAGGACCTATATGGTCATCTAATCCCCATTGCCAGTGAAGGACTTGCCTTCAGGTAAATTATGGATGGGAAATTATCTCTGCTGTCCTGTGCAGTGTCAGTGCTGAAAAACTTCTCAGGGCTGGTTTCAAAGTCCTACCTTCTCTCTCCCACGGGGTGCTGCTGACTTCTGGAGGGCTCTGTTCTGGCACTCAGGCTTGTCTGCGTGGGTCTGCTTGCAAGATTGCTGCCCTGAGCAACTAGCCTTGAAGACAAAGCACAGGCCTATGCCCCATTTAAGACCTACTTTATATTCTAGCCTGCTTGCAAAACCCTTTTTAGTCCCCGAGCCTTGCCGCACTTACTTCATTGTATCACAGTGCTTCGAAGCCAAAGGGATTGGCACACTCTAAATACAGGCACAGAGGCAGAGCAGCAGGCCATAGGTGATGGGGACAGGGACAAGGTAGTCTTCACATTTAGTTGCCATTTTTTCCATTCCATTCCATGGCTTCCAGAAAGCTCTGTTTGTTTGGAGTGTCCTTTTAACAGACTCTTGTCTCATGTTTACACCATGCATAGGGACAAAGACAAATGCTGTATCTCTTATTTATTCTCTCTCTGGTGTCTCCAGGCCAGCAGTCAGTTGGGAAGGGCTTTTGCTTAATGGGCAGATGAAACTCAAGTCTCTTCAAACATCAAAACATGCACCACTATAAACTAATTGCAACATGGAATTGAAATGGAGAGGATGAGGAAAGAGTAACATTTTTGCTAAGTGTGAAATCTTTTCTTGGAAGAGCATGAAATGCAGTTTGTAGACATTTGGTACAAATATGAAATATATACTTTTACGGAGAGAGGTCCAACTCATTTAACACGTTAAAAGTTCAGTGTGCCCATAATGTTGCTTTCAGCTTTGTTGGATTTCAGCTAATTTGCTGAAAATAAGTAAATAAATGCTATGCATGCACACAGCTGTGCAGCTGTCTGTGACTGCCCAGCTACAACAAACAGGAGCATCTGAGGGCTTCATGGATTGGTCTCCTGTTAACTCTGTTGGCTTACTTTAGCCATTTTGTCATTGCTCCATGTAAGAATGCAGTAATATCTGGCCCCTGGCATTCAAACACAGACCCCACTGCTGGCTTGCTGTTTGCAGCTGGAGCACGGTGCAAGAACTGACCTGGTCCAAGAGACACAGGATTTCAGTGACCCACAGCTCAGATTGATCCAACCTGCACTGTAACACACTTGGCTTCCTAATGGGGTGCTGCAAGACCTGACGTTTGGAGCAGGCTGCCCCTCATGAGACTGGTGGTAGTGAGAAAGGGAACTGGAGTTCTGAGGCTTATCCTGGGCTCCCACTTACTCAGTGCAGGCACTGGCTTCCACTTTGTCCACTGTAGGTCGCTATGAAATCAGATTCAGATTTTTCACTCAAGACTGATGCAGCTGGCACAAAGAATGTGGAAACAGTGCTAGTTATTTAGATCTAGTCAAATACAGAATGGCTTCAGGTTATTTTAAATGTTGTAGGTTTTTTTCCCAATTACAGTTCCTAGTACTACTTTATACCTATTTGTCTGCCCCCTCCCTTCTACTATTTACATCAATATTCCGTTATCAGCTGCTTTTGCTGGCAGACACTAACCCTGCTTCTAAATTGTCTTTGTCCAGGGAGGACAACTGTTTCAAGGAGATTCAATTCACAGTGTCAAGCACCAGCAAAGAAGATTTAAAACCAGGGGAAGTGACTGATTTAAGGAAGCAAATCAAAAGCCCCAGTAACATAAGTCTAGCTGTAATGAGGTGCTTTTATTTCTGACTTCTTTTTCAGGGGATGTGAAATGTTTTGGAGAGGATTGCTATGCACTGGCTTTTGGCGTCCCAGCAGCACTGATGGTGTTGGCGCTTGGTGAGTGGAAACAGTGATGCTTGTAGTAGGAGTTACCATTTTTGAGTCCATGGATAGATGAGAAAATGCACAAATTCACTAATTCTGGATGGATACTGTGATGGGAAATGAAAGGGTTCAAGATCACCCAACAATTCCCCAGTTCAGAACAGCAATAAATATCAGTAGTTCATTAATGGTGGGCAAACCGTGGTTTTACTGTAATCTTTTATTGTGATACTGTTAAGGGTGTGGTCTGATAGATGTCTCACAGCATAATTGCTTTACTCTAATGCAAAGGAAGGCACCAAAATGATTCTCCTGATGGCTTGCAGCTTTGTCTATGAGCAGGCATGGCCTTTGAACTGCAATCTGAGCAGTCCTCAGAGACCCCCAGTTTATATAAGAGAAGCTTAACATGACACTTCTAACCTTTCCACTGGCTTCTTGCAGCTCAGGTCCATCTTTAATGCTCAGACTTCTGCTGCTGAATCTATGTGCTGCAGAACGGGCTAAATGAGACGTTACTTTGTTCTGAGCTGTCTCACTTTGCTTGGCTGAAGTAATTCCCACAATTACAGTGACAACTTATTATTACGTTGCAATAAAAAATCCTTATTATCCAAGTGTCAGGAGACAGCCACAATCCACTTGCTTCTTAACACTTGCATCTTAGCCCCATTAATGTACTTGTCAAGATTTCTTCTTCAGCCTTTATAAAACATTCAGCAATCTCCCCATTTTTACTGTTACTCCTTAGTAGCCAGTACAGAGATCATATTAGCTTTAGTTTCACAGCTGCTGAGAAGAGCAGTCCCCTTATTACACTTCATTTGTGAGGTTTTGACACGGCATGGGCTGACTTCTCATTGAGCTTGTTACCTTCGCTGAGAGACCAAGCAGTTATGTGATTTCACCGCAGCATCTGGGATTTGAAAAGTTTGTCCCCCCAGAGAATGTGAATGTTGCTGTCTCCACTCAAATTTCCATCAGGGAGAAGAATCAGGAAACTGAAGAAATGTCATCAGGCCACAGCTAACGTTGCAGCAATTATTTTCGAAAAAGTGCGTGGTCACGGGCCTTAGAAGGTTCTATTTCCCCCTGTGGCCTGTTCCTATCAGTTAAGGGCCACACAGGCTCACTCCTCTGTGCACCATGCTGTGATGAATGTTTCTAGCAGAGCAGTAGTTGCCCAGGGGAAAACGAACGTGTAAATATTGCAGTTTCAGTGAGGGCATCAGTGGAAATGTGTTTTTAGCCAGTATCCTGCTGCCAGATTCCACATCCTGCCTGGAAAAGCAGCTCTCTGTTCTTTTGTAACATGCTAAAATGCTCTGGGAAGTGATATATTTGACTATGTGAGCAGCATGCAGAACTGGAGAAAATACCCTTTCGGCCCTGACTGGCCCTCTCCCTGTGTTGATGGAAAGCAAGGATAGATTGAGAGGCAGATTTAGAGCGAGATTTTCTGGGCTGCTACGGTTTCTGAAGAATGGGGTAGATTGATACCATTTAAATCCAAGTGCCAAACCTAATGCAGGAACCTCAGCTCCCAAAGGAGTCAATGACATTGCCAGGAGGTATTTCAGCAAACCTAATGGATCACTTTTTTAGAGGCACTGACATCTTCACAGGGAGATGCTAAAAATTTAGTACTGTAGCTACCCACTCTGGGTGACTTTGCAAAAATGCAAAGTGCAACTCATCTAAACTGGCTTCAGAGATCTCTCACAGTTCTGCAAGTCGAACCTGGATGCTAAAGGTCTTCAGAGTCAGCAAAGAGCAAAGGTGAGTTTCCTGCAGTGTCCCAGGCTTCCTGTGTCAGGACAGAGGTACCTGCTATTCTCCACTGTCTGGGGACTGACCCAGACAATTGGGTTAGTTTAAAAAGTTCTGGTTGGTTTATTATATGGATTTCATGCTCAGTTTTAAGGTGCTTCCCGTTCCTAAACTCTTTGGAATTCTGATGTGCTTGAAGGCTCTCACAGAGCAGGATAAATGATACACAATCAGATAACTCCATCTCTGACAGGATTTTGAAGTCTCATTCTGATACGCTTTGTGCTTTGAGGGAGAAAACCAAGATAAAACAGTATCTTAAATTGTATATCCGTTTGTGGAAACCATAAATGGAGGTAATTTAACATCTGTGAGGCAGGGATCTTTGTGGCAGGTTCCATTGAAGTGTGTGTGAGATGCAAGTGAACAGAGCCCGTGTTGTATCTGGATTAATCCTCACATTAATCCACCCAGTTTCCAATGGGTGAGGGTTGATTTCCAACGTCAGGTGCAGCAATTCAGTGTTGATTTTATTTGAAGTTTAGTCTACAAAAAGTGTAGACAGAGTGAATTTTCAAAGTTCTGGTTCCCAGCATGTATCAGATATGGAAGTGCCTGTTGTGCCAGAGCAGATAATAAGACAATGGTGACTTTCTAGGGATCACATTGCCTCTTGTAGGATGTTGCATTTTCTTCCATCTGTCGGCATTAAAGGACTCCTGTATATTTATTTAGTTTAAAGTACAATCCTGTGAGCCCGAGGACAGAGCATTTCTGTTGAATACAGGGGTGGGGCATCCTTCCCAGAAGCCAGGGCAGGACTGAGCTTCAGCCATGTGAATTCCCATTTGGATTATAATATTTTTTCAGTTGTGTTCATTGCTGGAAGTGGACTGTACAGAAAAACACCACCACAAGGAAACGTCTTGCTGGAAGTGTGCAAATGCATCGGTGTAAGTGTGTGCAGTTCTCTTTTTCATGCATGACTCTGAGGTTGCAGGACAAAAAGGTGCAAAGGGAAAGGGGAGGTGACTTTTGGAGTTCTTCTCTATGCTGCTTCTGGATGTCTTGCTGATGAGCTGTAAGGAATAAAAAACACATTTAGGTCCTAGTTTATTCTTTCAGCATTTCAATTGTTTTCCCTTAGCTCCATGAACTGTTCAGTTGATGTCAGTAGAACCACTAGTGGTTGACTGAACTGAAAGGAAAATTCAGAAACTCACAGAGTATCAGATATATTACTCCATTTTTTTCAGTTGAATAATTTTTCTGAACTTTATCAGTTCAGCAGACACTAATAGCACACATTCATATTACGGACATTCAGTATATTCATGTAAATGCAAGAGACACTTGCTGAAGTTGCATTAGAGCCTTATAAATTGTTTTTCATGGTGTGTGAGCTGAATACAGTATGTGAAAAAATATTCTCTTATTATTAGGTGGATAATGATGTTTCTATTTCAGGAAGCTGTTGCTAACAGCAGATGTTTTCTTTTTATCTAGGTCAATCCTAGTGCCAAATTTACCTTGGGGAAACAGGCAAGATCTTAAGGACAGGATTTCTAAGAGAGGTCTGCCACTTTTTTTGCCAGGGTGGCTCAGTGTGTTCAGTGACTGGAGCACACAGCATAAACAGGCCAGGAGCTGGACTTCAATGACCCTTGTGGGTCCCTTCCAGCTCAGGATATTCTAAGACTCAATGGTCCTATGATTCATTCCCACATCATACCTTTAATCAACCAGTATCATAGAAACTTCCCTGCAGACAATTCATCATAAAGCATCCAATCTGAGATTTTAGAGGTATCCAGCAACCCACCCCCCTCTCAATTTTCTGGCACTACTTACATTTGGGGCTGGGGAAGATAGCCCTGAGTTGGGAATGCGACAAGGGCAGGTATGGCATGAGTGAGTTACCCACCTGTTTTTCTCCCTAGTTTGCTATTAAAAACCGGCTGAAAAACCGCTCCCGTGAGATTCCAA
Organism: Aleadryas rufinucha; assembly: GCA_013397815.1. Classification (NCBI taxonomy): domain Eukaryota; kingdom Metazoa; phylum Chordata; class Aves; order Passeriformes; genus Aleadryas; species Aleadryas rufinucha. The sequence continues at coordinate 955,447 of VZTH01013936.1, read as the reverse complement.
AGAGAGATCACTGGCTGGACTGGGCATCAGAAAAATACTCGGTAAGTGGTTCTCTACCTGGTGGGTTTGGAGTGGGAAGGGGGAGACGGGCAGATAGTCAGGGGAGACAGTAAGACTGGCCTGGCCACACTGTTTGTCACATGCATTTTCCCATCCCTTCCCACATCTGTACTCTCCTGACCCTTAATGGACGGTTTAGGTGCTGCACTGAAATGTAGAAATGCAAACATATCCAATGTCTCAAGTAAGTGCAATGAAGAACTGCCATGCAGAAAGAAATAGGAGTTATGCTTTGTGGCTTGAATCACCTGTTGGCTTTACCCCCCTACTTTACTTTTTTGCCTGTTCCCTTTTAGAAACAGCTGATTGGGGAGGTTAAAATGGTGACTCGTGTTCTCTTCCTCTTCATACCGCTGCCAATGTTCTGGGCCCTGTTTGATCAGCAGGTACAGTACAGTGTGTACAGCTCTGCCTGCCAGCCTCAGTTTGCACCTCTGTCCTTCTGGGGTAACACCAAATCATCCTGGGGACACAGGGAGCCACACTCCTACCAAGTGTCCAGGGCCTTCCACCATCACTGCTGGCCAGCCCTTCCCGGTCCTGCCAGGTGTCTGGCACAGCAGAATGAGAGGGGAGAATGTGCCCTGCCTACTGAGAGGTGTTACAGGGAAGGGAAGGAATAGAGGGGAAATAAGACCTCCAGCAATGTCCTCTTGTCTATCCCCATGTTTTCTAGCCCCATAGAACATCTTGAAGGCTTCACAGCTGTCTGTTTTCTCCTTAGGGATCCAGGTGGACTTTGCAAGCCACAAAAATGAATGCTGATTTTGTAAGTACTTAATGTCACCAGGGCTGGTAAGACTAGTAGTAACATCCCTGCTCTTGCTTATTAACTGGAGCCTTGCAATACTAAGAGCATCTGCTTGGTCAATCTGGGTGATTTTCACTTTTGGTGATTAGAAGCCAGAGGCTCTGTTCATGCAGCCATGTTCAGTTCATCACAGCTCATCTCAGCTAGAAGTGAGGGCTGGGGAGCCATCAGCAGCCTGCAAGGTCAGGGGTGCTGACCTACTGGCAGCCAGTGGCCCTGTGACCTAGAGCATGTAGGATTTTCAGCCTGCTGCCCCCACGGAAGACAGACAAGTCACTCAGCCCTTTTAAGGTGGGCCAAGCTGTTGTAGGTGTACATTTCTGCCCTGGATTACTTGGTGATGCATTCATGAAGCCTCTCAAAACCAGCAGGAATCTTGTGTGTAGGGTAAAGATGTGATAAGGATTAATAAGCTAGTTTCCATAGAGTTTTTCAAAGGTGTGAATGACAAATGGTATAGGCTGCAGTAGCAGATAAATGTAGATCAGCTATCTGCTCAAAGATGTCTCCACACAGGTCTGGTTTTCAGACATGTGTGTTTTAACAGGCCATCTAGATCTTGCCTGCAGATGCTCACATCAAAATCTAGGATTGTAAATGTTGATTTTCCAGTTTAAAATTAACTTAAAGCCACAAATTTGAGACCTTCTATGTCACTCCTGTTAAAAATTGGGCTCTCAACATGTGATACTCATTAGGCTTAATTAGTTCAAATGAGGCATGAAAAAGACTACACCTTGGGTAATATTTATCCACCTCAGAAAGACAGAACAAAGTCCATGCAGTCTATGTGATGTATATCTAAAACATTTGTTTTTTGGTGTTTCACTCACATGCACTTAGTGATCCATTAGCAGGAGAGCTAAGTATCACCAGATGTCACTACTGGACTCTCCCAGGTGGAGAAAGATAGATTCAGGACTTTTTTTTTGTCACACCAACTTGGACAGCTCCTTTGCTTTTGTTTCTGTTTCCTCTCCCCTCATGAGCTGTCCCACCTCAAGAAGGTGAGAATTAATTGCAACATTGGAGTGATCTCATCCTTAGGCTTGTTGGAGTTCATGTTTGTAATACTCTGTGACTTTCTGTTCTGCAGACGAGGGCTGAGCTAGGAAGTCTGGAGTCAAACAGGGAATGATTTAGTGTCAGATGAAATATTTGCAGGCTCATTTCCTAATGGCACATTTCTACAGTGTGTACAAAGTAGCAGGAGGGGGTATTTGCCTGGTATTTTTAATTGACCCCTTTGCTGTGACCAGCAGTTTCCTCTCTCCCAGGAGGCAGCTGTGGGCAGAGACAGGCAGCCAGTCTAGACTCAGCTCAGGACAAGTCTGGCAGACAGGAGACAACCCCCCCCAGCACTTTCTTGGAAATATATTATTTCCTCCTAATTTCTTTCCCTGCACCCTTCCCCGCTCCCCCTCCACCTTCATCTTAATTTCAAATGAAAAGCATTTCATGCAGTTCAGACAAACACCAGTCTCTCCCTGGAGACAGGTCCATGGGTCCTTCTGGAGCCTGGGATCCCTCCATCCATCCATTCCTGTTCACCTTGCCCATTTGTGGGGGCTGGGTATAGTGATGCAAGTGTGAGGCACTTCTTAATAGCCTTGGTTCAAACCAGGAAGTCACAGTTGTCCAAAGCCTGTTAGGTGCAGATGGGGGAAGGAAAGAGGTGTTTATGCAGCCCACTGGCTCAATGATGGTCTTTTGTCATCATTTTGGGAACTTGGGAGAAATGCCAACAGGGCTCACAGGGTCCTGAAGCTTGGAACACTCACTTATAGAATTGAGGCTTTTCACATTATAGAAGCAGGGAGGGAAGAAGCTCTAAGCCCACCTCCCAGCTTGGACACTAACACCCCCATTCTTCTCCACTCATCTAGTTCATGGCTCAGCCAGCCTGAAAGATGGGCCTCAGTACCTGTCATGGGCTGTGTCACAGCTGCCAAATATCAAGGATTGAGTGCAGCTTCCTTCTGCAAAATGATCTTATTAAACACTGTGTCCTTAGACGACAAGTGTCAAGAGCACAATATCAGCTGCTAAAGCCACATAAAACATTTGAGGAAACCACCTTGGCTGCAAAGGCCTCTATGGGACCGATTACTTATTTGCCATATGCACTGATATGTTATAGTGTTTATGAATCACTTGGAATATCTTTTTGTTTCAGGGAATATATGTCCTTCAGCCTGACCAAATGCAGGTAAAAGATATTACAGGGTAGGAAATAACCTTTAGAATGTATTTTCTTTTTTTCTCTTGTTTTTATTTTTCTCATGGGACCAGTGGCCATTCTCTGCTCCTTTTCAAGGTAATAGCAGTGCTCCTGCTGGTTGCTGTGGTGTGGCCTCTGCCTTATTGTTCACTTGCTGTTTTGCAAGCTTGGGGTTCAGAAGACCCTGAGGATGTCCTAATACAAAAGTTGAATCCTGCAGAACAGTGCAGAGGTGTGGGGAAACATACCACCATAGTAGTCCTTGACCTAGTGCTGGCAGGTGGAGAATACAACCTGTATCTCCTTTTAACAGGCCCCTGTCCTGGGATGAACATCATTCTTGATATATGTTTGGTCCCTCCCTTTCTGCAGGGCAGATGAAAACATGAAAGCTCCAAGATGGTGCTATGTTGTCACAGTTGATTACAATTCTTATGGTGAACAGCTCTGGAGAAATTCGAAGATGTTCTGTTCCCCAAAATCTTCCTTTGGAACTGAAACAACATTTCTCTCTGCTTGTTCTTCATCACTCTCTATTTTCTTGCTCTGCCACTGCTGGCTGGCAGACAAGCTGTGCCAGGAGAAATTTTGTTCCTGGGGGATTACTTGGTTGTGCTGAAGTGTGAGAAATTGCTGATCTCACAGAATAGTGCCTGTTCCTCTGGAATTTTGCTGGAGTCCCAGGATGTTTCCATTGTTGCTGATTTGTTTAAAGGTCTCACCACAGCACCAAAGGTCACCTGTCTCTATTGTCAGTAGGGTTTGTACTCTTTAAAAACATGATGTTTCAGTTCTCTCTCCAGGGAAACTGAGCCAGTGATACTTGCTTACCTCTTGGAGGGGAGGATATGAACAAAATGTATTCATGCCTGTGAAAACTAAACAGCAGAAGCTGTTAAGTGCAAACTATGATTATATTTTAAAAGGAGGTTTTAAGAGTTTGTCCATGTCCCCTCTGTAATGGAATTATTTCTGGAGGACAGTGCTTTATGGGTTTAATTACTGAAAGTTGCTTTCTAGTCACTGAACTCCCATTCTTTTGTATTGCAGTTCTTAAATCCACTTCTTATTCTTGTCTTCATCCCAATTTTTGACCTTGGGCTCTACCCCCTGATAAACATGTGCAAATTGAATTTCACGTAAGTACCTGGGGACAGTGCAGATGCATCTGTGCTTTTTCTTTTGCAGTAAGTGTGCAGAATAGTTTTTAAGGAAGGGAAACACAAATTTCCATTCACCTTTCCCAATACTTGAGTATACTTCAGTCCCAAGAGGCAGCATCACCCTCTTCCACAGACCATGAAAATTCCAGAGGGTAAAACTCAGTGATGTCGGATTCTGCTCTGTACAGATTTTTCCAAAAGCAGATGTGAATAGTCTCACTTTGAAATTGATCAACATGTTTTCCACCTTGTTTCCCATATCTTGCCTAAACGACTGCCTCCCTGAAAAGTCCCTGTGGGACCAAATTCATGGTCCCACACTGGCTAGGATCTGAACCAGTGAGTGCATGAGGGGATTTCCATGTGAGCCAAGCATTTTATCCTTGGTCTATGTTAGCAAGAAGTGCAGTATAATAGAAGCAGGTTGCAGCCTCAGGTTGTTTATAAGACCCACTTTACACATTTTGTGGGAATTAACTTCAGAGTATCTGTATTCTGCCTCTGTGGAGTGATGCCCTGTAGCAGTGGCAGTATATTATGTGCGCTCATGGAGTGCCTTTGCCAGTGGAGTTTCAACTGGAAGGATCCAAGTTTCCATGCTCCAACCCCACTTTTCCATGTGAACCGTAGCATGGGAAAGGGTGATGAGTGGGGAGATTGGTTTAAAAAGCATATTCCTAATCCAAACTAAAATGCTGGACAGACAAAACCACATAAGATGGGGGTGGCGGGCGCCTCAGAAGCCTTCCCCTTCACCCTGCTGGTCCTTTCCCACCGTGCTGAATTACTCGCACCTATCAAAAGACATATCAAAAACATTGTCCAGCCCTGCAATGGTGTCCCTTTTGGAGGATACACATCAGAGGCTGTGCTTCTCCCTGATACCTCACTGTGAGCCCATGGCCTGGACTGTGCCCTGACTTGGCAAAAAACTTCCTGCCTGATGAGCAGCTCTCAGTGTAGTTCTCCCAGCAGCACAAACTCAAGCACCAACCAGGAGTGAATGCCAGGACTAAAGACCATTACAAAGAGTGGAGATCACTGAATCTAGAACCAGATTTGTTTCAAATCTCAACAACTCAATACTCAGTTTGAACCTGCTGTTCTGGACATGTTCCATTCTGCTTTGTATCAGATTTTCCCATGTAACTGTGGTAAAGTTACACTAGCTTTGCCTTGAGTTTAGAAGCAAGCTCTTTATTTTCTAGAAATGTAAATGTATTGGCATGAGAAATAACCCAGAATGATGCCCCAGATGGTCAGAAACATTGATGACACAAACGACACATTTTTCTGCTCCTCATTCCCACTGCTAAATAGCATGTTACTTATCTTTTGCCTTTCCCAAAAGGGACTTGAAGATTTATCATTTCTAGTGCTCCTTCCAACATCATGGATTAACATAATGTCATGAGCTATTCCCGCTAGAAGAGCTGGGAAAAAGATAATATGAAACTTGCAAGGAAAGAACTTCTTTTCACAGCGTATCAGTTTTAATTGGCCTCAGTGCTGGCCTCATACAGAATAATAAAATAGTTTTAAGTTAAAAGATCGGCAATTTAAACAGCTTGTCATCCTGAGTGCCACCTGTTGGACAGTTTATTACATGGTTTTGGCACATCTTTGGCTCTGAGGAATGGTACTGTATAGTTTAAATTACTTTTTTTCCTTAATGGCACCTCTTTCATTTGCTCCATAGACCTATTAGGAAAATGGCAACAGGTATGATCCTTGCAGGGCTGGCGTTTGGACTTGCAGCTGTTATAGAAGTCAAAATAAATGTAAGTAAAGCACAAGGCATTCCTCAGAAATACTTTCTTTCCATGGGGTGTTTTTATTGATGCCTGGTAGAAAATCCTTTAAGCCATTGTTCTCCTTGATCAAAATTTTTAATGTTTTCTTTACAATTGAGCATACTGATCCCGTTGCTAATGATAATTCTTACCTTGTCTACTTTTCCCTCTCTTTGTCTCTATGTCTTTCTTTCTAGTCTTTGCAGTTTTGCTGTGCTGGTCATCTGTATTGGTCTATATTCTAGATTTCCATCGTCAAAGTGCTTGACAGACATCTAGTTAATGCTAGTGATTAATTTCCAAAAGGTAGTCTGTTCTCTCTCCTATTTCTTGCTGTAGCTTGCCTGTACTTTTCTGTTTGGGGTCTTTTGTGTGTGTGTGGTGGTTTTGGTTTTTTTATTTAATTGTTTTAAAATTTTTAATTTTAATTACTTTCCTGCTTTAGGGTGGGGATGGCTTTTTTTTTTTACAGGCCAAATTGTTTTTCTAGGGAGGCAGGTGAATGCAGTCACAGCCATCAGGGACTGCCAGGCATCCCTAGACAGGATGGCAGAAAATCTCTTATAAATTCCACGTTAGCTCCTGCAGATTTGTACTGTTCATTTCTGGCTCATGACCAGCATTGTGTAGACTTTGGCTGACCTTTGTCTCACAAAAGTTACTCTAGGATTAATTTTTAAAGTTTCTATGTATACTTAAAATGCTCTGTTAGAGTGGCTGGCTCACAGCCCTGGATTAACATCTGCTGGTTCCTCAGGTGAATCCCCTAATGAGCCTCCCACTGAAATGAGACTTTGTGGGTTCAGGTCTTTTTTCTGATCTCTTTATGTGAGCAAAGAAATGCTCTCATTGCCACCAGCATCTCTGGCCAAGCACTGAAGTTTGCTTTGGCTGTGGGTGACTCCTCTGGGCAGAAGCAAGGTGAGTGAGAGGTCCCCCCCTTCCTGTGCATGAAAATTTTACCCTAAAGGCCATTTTAAGCTCCAGAAAAGAGGAGGATAAGATGGTCCACCTTCACTTGACTGTGGGTAGCAGAAGTGAAATGCTTCTTTCATTCAAGTAATGGAATTTTCTGGATAGCATTAGCAGGCCTGTTGGTCTGGAGCAGCATATGGATACAGGGAAATGGGCTGGATCTGTCTTCTGTGGCAGTGTGTCTCCCCACCAAGTTAGGTTCAAAATGCCTTGCTTGCAATACCCAAATTATCAGATAAGGTAGAAGAAAAATTAATAGCTCTGCAGTATTGCTGGCAGCTACTTGAAAATAAAATGAGAATAAAAGAGAAGTAGAAAAAAAAAAATTAGCTCTGCAGGTAGTACGAGGCTGACACTGATTGATGTAGTCTCTCTAGGAAATGATTCCTGACAGAAAGAGATACCTCAGTGCTGGAGGCATCAGCTTCCCTCTCTCCGAAAACAAGGAATAATATCTATATAGTCAGCTGTATAGATAGCAAGGTGTCCAGTAATGCAAAATCACTGATTACAGACATGAAGCTGGACTGGGATTTTCGAAACTACTTAACTTCTGGTCTGATTCTTTTCCTGCACTGACTGCACTGGGAAATAATTATTCTGGTCACTGCTTTTGAAAGCTAAGCACAAATTTTTCCATTCTGATATGGCAGTTGGTTAAATCCAGGCACTAGGGAGCTGTATAATGAAAGCTGTGACATTGTTCTACCTCCTCAGTAGGTGTGTAGTCTGTACACTTAGTGGTGTGAAGAGCAATTTTTGGGAGGAATGATGCGTTGGCCATTGAGCTACTATGAGGAAACCTCCCTAAAAAAGATTTATGATCAGTTTCCTCTGAGTGCAAATTCTGTTGAGGAAGGGATGGAAGAGTGTCATTACAGAGAGGAAGAGTATTATGGCTAAAAATGAAGAGATATTAAAGTGCTAATAAAGCATACAGATGGCACTTAAAGCCTTTTACTTTAATTAGGAAACCGATATGCCTCGACTTGTCCCAAAAGAAAGTTTAATTCGGGTCCTGAATTTGGCAAAGAACCCTGTTCAAGTGACAATCCAAGACAAGGACCTGTTTCAGCAGCCCATGGAGTCTTTTCAGGTAAGCATGTATTTGGGACTGAAAGGCCTGACTTGCATGTCATTGAAGAATGGGCTTTTTTTCAGGCATTTTCTAATAAAGCCCACAGATGCAAAAGCTTGTTCTGCTCCATTGCCTTAGAAGTGCATGGGAATAGCTTTACAAATGAAGCATAATATCTCTGTTACATGAGACAGGAATTGAACATTTGGAGACAAATTTCCCCGGCAAAGGGTACACCTTACATTCATCTGTAATTAGAATAAATGATAACAGGATTACAGTTTCCCTTAAAGAGGGGATAGTGTTGCACTTGTTAGGAAAAGACAGATCCTTTCTTGTCTAAAGAGAGCGTAACCAAGTTTACTTTCTTCCACAGAACCCAGCTGAGTACTCAAAATTAATATTGGATGGAGAGCAACAGAGCCTTCACTTCACCCTGCAACATCAAGGATTGACTCTTGCTTTTAACTACACCATGAAGGAAAAGTCTGTATACAGCTTAATTGTTTTTGAGGCAGAAGGAAGCCTATCAAGCCGCTTAGTGAGTGTGGGAGTGAAGTGTAAATACAGTATTAATTCAATGGCTGTGATGCTACAATGGGGTAATAGGCTCATTAATTCATTTGCTCAATTGCAATGTATGTCTGATTGCTCTCAGATGCTTTAAGCCTGACTTCTTAGCTAGAGGCACTGGATCTGTATGCATTTCTGCTGGATGATTAATAGAGGTGTTGTGGCATCTGAGAGTTTCTGGGCACACTTTAATCCACTGAGTGCTGCAGTGGGAGAGCAGAGTCATGCCTGCTAGGCAGCAGAGCTGGAGAAAGCTGGGGAAACAGGGCCAGAGATTTCCCTCCAAAGATGGTTCTATAAAGCAAAGATGTTAAAGAGGCTCTAGGGCTGGCCATGGAATAAAAGCATCAGAGGAATGATTCCGGGTTTAGTTATTGCAAGTGTTTAGTGAAAAAGCACAGAAGGCCCATTTGTTTTGCTGAACAGAATAAATGATTAAGCTCATTTCAGGCTCTGCAGCAGAGCTGGCTGTATTTGGACTTTTGTGTATTTCTGCAACAATCAGAGAGGGGCATATGGGATGTGTAGGGCAGATTCTGATATCTTTTATGCGTAGCTGTATCCTAAGAAGCTCTCTTGAAATGAATGGTGTTACTGCACATTGTGGCACGTGTGTAAATGCCATCAGAATCCGTCGTCATGCTAAAATATCCATTCTCTTTGCAGTTCCTCAGCCTTCTACCTTGCAGGGTAGCCACACCAAGCATTCAGTATTATATAGTAGAAATCATAAAACTGCTTTTCAAAATTAATTTAAAGAATTTATTTTTCATAGCATCAAGGTTTTTTGCTGGTGATCAAACTTTTTATGGTTTGGAGTCTGTGGCTCAGTATCACACAAAGTTAAGTTTCCCTGTGACCCTGTGTGGTGTTTCCTTAAGAAATAGATATTTGTGTAGTGGTTTTCATGCAGTCCTTAGGAAGCAAGAGCCTGTAACAGGCTCGGAGCATAGCAGTCTCAGAGCTCCAGTACATCTATGCTGCCCCAGCTGTCTAGACTGTGCTTAAATTAACGCCCACCCTGGCACAGCAGGCTCCCATGTGCTGGTAAACAGCTGTGCTGTTGAGTGATGCTATTGACCTGTCATTCACAGCTGTAGATAAGGGAGATGTGGAAGACAATGTGGTAAATGATACTTCTCCAGCATTGCAACACAAGGAAAGCAATGCCAACACCACTGCTGTGTGGCAGAGCTCACCCTCAAGTAACCTCCCTCACTGCTGGGTTTGGCCCACTCACTCAGGTGGGAGTGCTTTCCTGGAAGGATCCAATCTGAAATTGGTTTCTTCTACTTTGTGGGCTGTTGAGTAGGCAGGAAATGAATTTGAGAGCTCTGGGGATCATCAGTGAAAGCGAGTAATAATTTGGCTGGTCTGTCTGCAACGAACTGGAGTATTCATCCCCGTGTGTCTCCCATGGAAAAAAAAAGATGTTGCCATTTATTATTTATTGCTCTGACATTTATTATTCACTGTGGCTATTTATTATTTAGGGCATATGTTATTTGTGGGTAGCATATTACTCTGAAGTACAATAGACATTTTATAGATATACTGAAATTCTGGATCCTTGGTCTCAGAAACTCAGTTTCACATCAGGAAGAAAGTGTGGAGAAAGGGCCGGAAAATGTTTAGAGAAAGCTAGTTTCTGAAAGTCCCTTTTGGCTTGCCTGGGTTCCATCTGTGGGCAGTGCAAATTGAAATTGCTCTGCCATCTTTGGTGGACATGGCACAGCTCTGGATTTCTACCAGCCAAGAGCTTTGCTTTGTGTTCTTTTTTTGTGACAACCTCCAGGGCAAGGCTGTGTCTTAACTGTGTTTTTTCGGTATTGTACACCAAATAGGTTTCTCAAAGTCAATGTTGATTAACTATGTAGCTGCTGCTCTAGCTGTGGTATCCAGGAGAGAGACTCTCACTCTGCTGTGTGCCCATCCAGATGGCCATTTCAGGGATCTGTCTGCAGAGACTGTGAGCACAAACAAGCTCAGTGCATCTTGGTTTCTCCTGCTCTCTGCCTGCACATTACAACAGTTTAATCTCTTGGGTACTGAGGATCAGGGAAAGCATGAGTGATGCATGATGATCAGTATAGTAACCTAGCAGTTCCTTTCAGCTTTAGACTTCTGTGAAGTCTATGAATATGACAAAAATCAGGGTCTGAAAGTTAGGCAGTTGCAGATTTTGTAGGAGTAGGGCACTCAAATTTGATTGTAACTAGTCACTGAAAGATACTATTTTTGGAGGGTGTTACATGCCTCAGCAGAAGGGTGACTGGCTGAAACTCAGTAGCCTTTGTTACAGAGCAGATGAGAAGAAAAGGTATGATCTCATCTTAAGCCCTTGGAGGAGATGAAATTTTGCCATTGGCTTCGTTGTAGCAGGACTCCCCATCTGTGGCCTGATGTAAAGCTTATGTGAGAGTCCAGTTGATTTCCACAGGCTTTGCAGCACATGTGTAACTCTGCAGACACCAGTATTGTCTGCCACACATTGTTGTAAGGCAGCATTAATAAATATGTTTGATGGTTTTTTTTCTTCCCCCCTTTAGATTACAGACTTGGAAGCAAAGCCAGAAAATGGTTTGGCAGCTGTTAGGTAGGAATGGCTTTTTTTTTGAGGATTTGGCGGTGGTTGGGTGATGGAAAGTGCTTTTGTCTAATGCATCTATATGTAACATAGCCCAGATGTTCTCGGGTTGGAATCTAGTCCACACTTCTCATGCAAGACTCGGGTGTCAGCTGTGGAGGGTTGACAGAGTGTCACCTCCCACACACGCCATGCAGAGCTGAGAACTATTGCTGCTCACTGCCTGGGATAGTCTGCATTGAGATGGCAACATAAAAGCGCTCCTTCCTTGGAAAAGTGGCAAATTCATCTCACTGATGAAAGGGAAGCAGCAATTTGGATAGGAGCTGTTGCTCTGTCCTTTACAAATTGGCCAACCCATGATGTTCACCCAAACTCATGCATAAGTGTCTACTAAATTTGATACAGGAACAATTTTGCATCCTCATAAACAATTCAGCTGGGCATTGGGCTCTGCTTAGTCCACTCTTCCTAATTTGAGCTACTCCATTTAGTCCATGAACACTCCTGTGCTGGTTTGTGCTGGCTGCTGAGGTGCAGAAGATGTAAATTTGCCAAAAAAAAAAAGGGATTCCAGCTGGACTTTCTAGAGGATTTGGGCAAGGTGAAATTAAAAATGAAACCAAAACAATGAAATGAACCCACCACAAAAGCAAAATCAAAAAACAACCAAACAAAGCAAACCTTAAAAACAGTGTCCAACCCCTTTATCTGAAAGCCTGTATAGACAAAGTAGGAGAGCAGTATCTCTTCATAGCCCTGTGCTTGTGAAGGTTTCTACTGACTAAACACCTTGAAGACTTGATTCAATCAGAATTGTTTTATATTTTCTTGTGGAGTTTTTTGACAAAATCCCCATACTTTCACAATTTATAAAGAATTTTCACTAGGAAGAAACTATTTTTTCACTAAAAATTTAGTTTTGTTAAGCACTTGCCTAACTTCAGAGATTTCACCTCCATTTAAAGAACTGAAAACCAAAATATTTTAAAACATAGATCAAAGGAAAAACATTTGGTTTTACTAACAATTTTTGAATTGCGAAAAGGAAAGCATCTTTTGTCTGTGAAAAACCACCAAACAAACCATTCCCATATAAGCTTTAGTTTTGATGAAGATATCTTATTTTGCTAGAAAACTCCTTCCCACTGGTAGAAACTCATTGCCAGCATGGTGCACCTTCTCATCAGGACACACAACCTCAGAGTTTCCTGTGGTAAGCTGGGGCTCTGTCCTCTCACACAGGCATAGAACGGTCTGGGTTGAGATCACCTTGTACCAACACCCCTGCCATTGACAGGGACACCTCCCACTAAACCAAAGGCCCATCCAACCTGGCCTTGAACATTTCCAGGGATGAGGCATCCACAACTTTGCTATTCCAGTGTCTCACCACCTTCACAATGAAGAGATTCTTCCTAAAATCTGACATAATCTAACCTTACCCTCTTTCAGTTTAAAGCCATTCCCCCTTATCCTGTAACTCCATACGCTTGTAAGAAGTCCGTCTCCAGCTCTCTTGTAGGACCTCTTCAGGTATTGGAAGGTGCTCTAAGGTCTCCCTGGAGCTTTCTCTTCTCCAGGCTGGACAGCCCCTACTCTCTCACCTTGTCTTCATAGGAGAGGTGCTCCAGCCCTCTGATCATCTTTGTGGTCTCCTCTGAATCTGCTGCAATCTTTGATGGTCTTTGAGATTGGATTGCCTGGAGGTTCTAGACCACAAAAAATGAGGGTGACTTTTCACAGGAAAGAGAGTAAAAGGGTAAAATTATGCAACAGGGAAACTAATCTTGTATTGAAAAGCTAGGCAATGAATCAGACAAATTGCAGGAGAGACTCTCATAACCTTAGGGAATTACAGAATGCTTTGGGAGAGTAAGCAAACTTCTAAAGTGTCTGCTATTATGCTTCTCCTGCCCTGTCTGATAGGTCAATGAAATATGGTTTCTTTGCAGATTCATTAACGGTTTGAGCCAAGATGTCAACCTCACCATTGATAGCAGAAGGTTCATTGCTGTTCAGAAAAACTACAGTGCTTCTGAGTACTCGCTGCTGGAGAGGGACATGTAAGTCTCCCTTCCTGAGCTGGAGGTCCTTGCTGAGGCATTTCCTTGGATACAAAGAGGCTTTTCTCAGCCTGATAGCAAAACCTTCATTGCTATTGTCTTGGCATGTGGTTGTGGGGGCAGATGTTTGTAAAAAGCAGAATTATCAGGCTCAGTGCAGAGCAGGTGCTCCGGGCCACTCGTGTGTGTGCAGAAGTTTTTATTCACATTATGCTGGGGCATGGAGGGAAGAGACTGGCCATTCCTGTGCATCTGTCAGTGGAGTAAGGTGGGGCATGGTAAAGTCTCCTCTGCCATTTGGTGCCTGCTTTATTTTGTTATTCTCTCAGGCCCGAGCTCCTAGTGTTCGGGTGCTCTCAGGGAAAGGCCAGGCTGTATTCCATGCTACAAAGTGTTGGTATGTGGGCTGGTAACATCAAGTAGCATTACATGGCTTTGCAGGCTGGGCTTGTTAGACAGGGGCTCCATATGGCCTTGGTTTGGCAGCATTGGAGTTGGCTCTTGTAGGGTATTTCTAGCATTTCCAATGTTTCAAAACAAGCTTCGTGGCTTTTCTCTGCATCAGCTCCATCCAAAATATTTATTGCTGCAATTTAGTAGGATGCAGCAGCCACTGTGGCAATGCTGCTGAGCCTCTGTGCCATCTCACACATCCAAAATCAGAAGAACAAATATGAAGGCTAATTTGCTCTACTGAAAGTAAACAAAGTGGCTTCTGGGTGCACATCTCTGAGTTCCTGTTGACTACTTGTCTGGCCTACAGTTCCTGAAGAAATGGAGCAAATTTTGGGAGGAAAATTAACTGAAGGGGAAAAAATAAAATAAATCAGCACTAAGAAGAAGCAGAAACCATTTAAAAATGTTAGCAATGGTCCTTAGGTGAATTCCAGTCAGTGTCTAAGTGCTTCTGGAAGGATAAGATGGCAAGAACTCCAGTGATTGTCTGATGTAAACGCTGCTGCATCTTTACATCTTGCATCCTCCCTGCTCCATTTCAGGGACATGTTTGATAGATCTGCTCTGTGTTCTTTGTTTGGAGAACTAACTGGGAAATACTGTCCTTCATCCTTTCATCTAGATATAATAATGGAAAATGCATAACTGAAACAGGAGAGTTCCCCCTGGAGCTGGGGCTGCTTGACTTTGGTGCCTCATACACCGTTGTGATAACTAATGTAAGTGTTCTTGTGATGGTAACATGCTCCTGTTGTACTCTCTAGCAGTGCTTTTGTTCTGGTGTTGGTGGCTCTCACTTGCTTTGTGCAATCACTTTGCTCTGTGATCCCTGGGCGGTAGCCATCTGAAGGCAGTCCATTATGAAAGGGATAGTAAAAGATTTTGGTACCTGCATCCGCAAGGTGGGTGTGTATTTGTTCCACCTTATCCTGTGATCATATCAGATTGCATGTGTTAAAAGGAAATAAAATATCTTCCTGGATAGAAATCCCTCATAGAAAATCATGTGATCTGTGGTTTGTGCTGGTCTCATGTCATACTTGAGCAGTTAACATTGACCCAGAGCACTGCAAAGAGTTATTACCATCTGCCAAGAGCTGACTCTGCTTGTGGTCTTTAAAATACTGTACCTGGTGGTGCCTCACACCCAAAAAACTGCAGAAACAGTCTGCTCTCTCCTCATATTTCGCTTACTGAACTACAGACTGATCTTCCAAGATTTGTAGATTATGCATAGGGGGAAGAGGGACAAAGTCTTGAGGGAAGAGGTTGGTGAGGTTGTACATCTGTTTCCTCCTCTTACTGTCTGAACAGCTAATTTGGAGCCTAGTATAAAGTCAAGGCATGGTTTTCTGAACAGCCTAGCCCTGATGGGCTCTGAGCACTGCTGAGAGGGTGGATTCCTGTCCCTGCCTGCCAGCCTCTCAGACACACTGCTTCAACCCTAGTCCAGCTGGCTGGAGCCACAGAGATGAACGTGATCAGCTTAGTTCCCATTTTAACCTTTCCAGCACAAAGGCACACAGACAAACTGGGTCTGACAGGACGCACTGCTAAGTTGCCCTCTGAGACTTTGGCTACTGTGTTGTGATGAGCAGAGCAAAGTGTTGTCAGCTACTCCCTGGCAGTAGCATCTCCCTGTTGGGCAATTAATGGGAGCTGTTCACGTCTGCAGAGTCCAAAATACATAGGAGGGAAAATATAGCCATGAAGCACCTGGCATTTTTTTTTCCAATTCCAGTAGCTGGAGTGGGATGTACAGCCCTGAAGGGAACAAGCAGATGCTGCCATCTGTGAGTGCAGAGATTTATGTACATAAAGCACACACACTTGAAGTGATGTTGGCCAGACCAGTCTTCCATGGCTGCAAGCCTCTTTCACCAGATGAGAAACCAGATAGAGAAGTTGCATGAAAAATATTACACTAAGAAAATTGCCCCAGAGCCTCTGGTAACACAAGAGTCAGGGCCAGCTGAGGTAGATGTGTCCCATGTCACTGTGGCCAAGGATTCCAGTTTGTGGTCCCATCTGCAAAAATCCCTGCTATAGCCCTGGCTGCTCAGAGTGGCTCTGTGCCTCAGCCCTTCTGAACCCTGTGCTAAGTACTTTAATATTTTTGAGCCTCTGTTTTTCCATATCTCTCTGTGGTTTCTGCTTCTGTAGAGAGTTAGTTTGCTTGAGGCCAAGATCACTTTTAATTATTGCAGTGATTTGTACTGAGCCCTGCTCCTCTGCCAGGAGTGCCATATAGAAGAACCAAGAATACAATATATTAGTCTGCTAATGTAGCTGAACTGTGAAACTTAAATCATGGGGATGCTGCCTTCTACCCAGCCTTCCTCAGTATGCAGTTACAGCATGGTGCTTGTGACATTTCTTTATGGGCTAAAGAGCAATGCACAGCTCTCCTCTCACCCCTTTTCACCTGCTGAAATACAGTCTCTTGATTTGCCTCCCTGGCAATGATTGGTGATTAAGAACATTTCGTAAACATCCCTTGTATTTTCCCAAGCACTCTCCTTAAACACAGGGCTTTCTGCCTGAAGTCATTTCAATCTAGTGTTTTCCTGGCTTGTAGTCAAATCTCTCTCAGCCTCTGAGCCCCTGCATCACAAGCAGTATTAATTACAACTGGGAAAACAAACAAAAATAGTTAGGAATACAGGTACCATAACTATCTGAATAGATCTGATATGGAGCAATCTTTGCTATTCTTGGCATTCCTGAGCTGAATTTGTTTGGGTGTCAGTGATATCGTAGGGAAGTTGTACAGCGCTGATAAAATGGCAGCAGTGACCACATGGATGCAATGAGCACTTACCCTGTCATCCTTTTTTGACCTTGGGGACAGCAGCAGGTCACAGGCTCTGCACTGGAACCTCAACAGGCTTTTCCCAGCCTCACTACAGAAGACAACTCGTTGGTTTGCAATTATTCAGGGAATTCTTGTGGTACCTGAATGAGCTGGAATACTTTCTTCCTGCTCTGTCACCCATTCCCAACAGGCTTGGAAATGGCAGAGTTGAGAGCCATTGTTTGGTTCAAAGGCAGAGCTTTTTTTCCACCTTTGCTTAAAACTTTATTTTGGTAAATTGCTATTGTTGTCCAGACTAAGAAAGATCTGATCTTTCAGCAACTAATCAGTGTGCCTTTATTTTCCTGCTAGATTTCTGGAGGTGCTGTTGAGACGTGGAAGTCAGAAGACATCAAAGCCAACAATGTCCATATGGCCTGGCAGTTACCACAATATTTATTGATATCTGCTGGGGAGGTGATGTTCTCCATTACGGGTCTGGCCTTCTCCTATTCTCAGGTACTCCACTTAAAGATAAGGGCCTTACTTTGTTAGACTAATTAGACTTCAGGATTCATTCCTGCATCTGTGATTGACTTGTCATACCTCCTTTGACATGACACTAACAATGTTATCTGTCCTTCAGCTGAAAGTGGGATTATAGCACCCCTTGCTGGGTATCCTCAAGCTAAATTAATTCATATTCTGAAGGTACCTGTTCTCAGTGATACTTGGAAATCTCCTTTTCTGGTAAACCTGAGAACACAGAATAGAACTGGATAATTAACGTGAAAGCTCTGAATATTTTAATATCAGGGTTTTCTCCTAGTGAAGGATTTTGTGGTATGTATTTTTCAGTGATATAAAGGCAAAGGTGTCTCAAGGGCTACAGGGTGGCATGAGGGCTAAGCATCTGCTTTAAATTGAGAGATTGAAGAGGTCTAAACATGCAAGGTTGTAACAAGGGAGCAAGGGGTAATGAATGTGCAAGGGATTGTTTGATTGTTGTTTGGGGAGGTTTATGAGAAAGAGAGGACTGAGACGTTACATGGTCAAACAGCTACTGAAGCTACTCAAATTTATCCCTGGAGTAAAGTGCAGATGTTTATTAATGAGGATGATTAATACAGTGGGATGATCTCTAATGGGATGTGAAAAATTTGTCCTCAGCAGGAAATTTAGCATCAAGATCCAGTCTCTTTTCCGAAGGTGTACAGCCACATGACACCAGACTCCAAGCTGCAGGGCTTGTGTGGCTCCTTGGACGTCCTGATCGTACCATTTCAGATGATGCAGGTTGGAGCTGACCAGGATTCAGCTCTGCAACAACAGCATCTCCTGCTTCTTCATGTGTCCTCCTGTCCATGTTTTGAAAGCTCCTTGTATGCAGCTGTTGAGATTAACCACTGATTAACCACTCCACACAGAGGAAATTCCACCATCTCCTCCTAGGCTGAGCCCAGTGACACCTACACTGGGCAGGACACCAGGGGGTGAAGCAGGGCAGAAGGGCACAGCACAATTCCCACTGATCAGGCCCTTCTCCTCTTTTCAGTCTCCAGCCAGCATGAAGTCGGTGCTGCAGGCAGGCTGGCTGCTCACGGTGGCTGTGGGGAATACCTTTGTGCTCATTGTTGCTGAGGCTGCACCAATGGCACAGGTATGGTTTGGCTCTTAAAACAGAGGTAGTGCTTTACAACAGGCTTCTGGTGCTTCTGGATGTCCGTGTCCCAGAGACCCCAGCCCCAGGCTCCTGCACCTGAGTGACAGCAGCCCATTCTGAGCTGCCCCCCAGCCCCTGCTCTGTGGGGCCCTCAGTGGTGCTCCCCCAGCCCTCCCTGACCCTCCCAGTGTCAGGAAATAACTGACCTGCACGGGATAACGCTGCTGGAGCTCAGCTCTGGGCAAGCTGGCTGTGGACCTGGAGCCTGGACACAGCGGCGGCCACAGGTTGAGTTGCTCACCAGAAACACTGAGACCAGTGGGCACTCAGCTGCCTCAAGGGTCTCACTTGGGAATCCTGCCGGGCCAGCTGCCTGTGGCACCCCTGAGATGTCAGGCTTACAGGGGGAGGTCGTGGTGCAGAGGAGTTTAATTCAGGCTATGAAGCTTCTGGGATGATGCCATGAAGGTGTGAACTGGGGCTTATTTCTGGCCAGCATGAACCTGCCTCTCCCAAAAGAATCTTGTAGGCAAAAAGCCCGGGTAGATATGTTCCAGTCAGGACAGATTTGTAAGAAAAGATTTAATGAAACCAACTCAATCTAACTGTTCTGTTTCAAGAGGTATCACATATTTTTAATTACATTATGTGTACTAGCATTTACCAGAAAACAGGATGAGAAAGTTTCTGTCTTGTGAGCCATTTTGGAAACTGAAAAATAATTTTCACCCAGCTCTTTAAAAAGCACTTGAAAGTGCAGAGATATCCTCCAGACTGAGAGTCTGGGGTCTCCTGACCTGATGTTCTTTTTTCTTTCCTAGTGGGCTGAATTTGTCTTGTTCACTGTTCTCCTCTTTGCTGTGTGCATTATTTTCTCCATCATGGGATATTTCTATGTCAGTGTGGATCCAGAGGACCTAGAAGAAAAAGAAGAGAAGAGAGAGACCTCAAGCAGAGGAAACATGATTGGTCTTGTTACTCAGAAAACAAAGCTCTAACACATCATGGGTTGGGATTTTTTTTTTTTTAAACTCAGTTATGAGAGGGTAAAAGAAGGGTGGGGACAGTGTTATTTTATTTTAGACCACTGCAGTCTTTATTACTCAAAATGTAGCCACCTTACAAATGGGACCAAATAGCCCTCTATAAAACAATGGGGGTCCTGAAATCAGAGCAAAACTGCCTGGGAAAGCTCCTCGGGTATTAAAAGCCCTTCTTAGTAATTACGGTGTAGTTTAAAACCTGCCCATCTTTTTAAGCATGGAATGCTTCCCTATGATTTTGTCTTAAACATATATTTAGGGCAGCAGGGAGGAAGGGTGGAAGGAATGCCATATGACACAAAAATCTGGAGATATTAGGAGAGAAGAAAGAGAAAAAACTAGTATAGGAATTAGGGAAGAATAGATGTTAGTGACAGAAGAATTTTTAGTGCTATCATCAAGGACTGTAAGGGTTACACACAGTCCCAAAGGATTTCATCATGTAACTCTCCTTATGAGTATTTCATCCCATTATTGTATGTTATGAATGGTTCTGATTTATGATTTTTACCTTCAGGCTTAGAAGCAATAACAGGGAATTAAATTCTGCAGGCTGAAATATTCCCAAAACACTACTGATGAAGACATGCATGCTACCACCTCTCCGATACCCATTTTTTTTCCTAGAAGTTTTTAGCAACTTATGGTGTTCTTTGATTAGACATGATTAGAGAATTGGTTTATACTTTCTTATTTCAGAATTCCAGACAGTTATTTGCCATCTTCCTATACATTAAGCCTTTACTGGGCATTTCCTTTTATAGCACCTGTCACTGCAAGTTAGGATATGGCTGATTTCTTATCTCATGCCTCACTTATTCCCTACTGGGAGACAAGTTGCAGTAGTTCCTATAAAGTTCCAGGCATCCTGCAGTGAGTTATTTACAAGGATGCACTTTATCATTTTTTCAGTCCACAGGAAGAGACCATGGCATATGAGATTTTTCTTTTTCCTCCTTGTTTTTCTGTCTCTACCAAACTTTGGATATAGCAATTTTATTGGAATTGTGATATAATTGTCTGATTTTCCTCAATTGCATGAAGCTGTGATTTCGTGTTCTGCATAGGAGTAATTCAACTACTGCTGATCTAGTAAAACTCCTGAGAGAGTCCCTGCCTTCCTCTGTCACTTCAAGGCCACAGTTGTAACAGCTATGGCCTAATTTAAAACAAGGTTGTCAATAGGATCTTCAGGTTCACAGAGAATAGACTTTAAATTATGCTTTCCTTTTCCATCTTGGCTTTGGCCATAGGTGGTCGCTGATACTTGGATTCAGGAGATCACAAAATACATGTTTAATTTAGTTCCTGTTCAGGACAGTGCTAGGACATACACTTCGTTTGACACGTCAGCTCCTTTGATGTGCTGCCTGTGTGTGTGGATCTTCTTGAGTAATGCTAAGAAAACACAGCTTTTTGGTGTCTAACTCACAGATTGCTCCCTCTGCTTCATGTCCTAAATGGTCATGGACTTCCACCACTAGTTCTGCATAAGCTCCTGCCTGCTGTGAAGTAGCATCTGGGGTTGTGCCAGAGGGGGACCATGGTCTCATCAGATAAAGGAGAACAGGCTGCAGATGTGCACGCAGGAACACTTGGGGTGGTTCAGTCCATGCAGAGACATTCATTAAGCTGTGGTGGCTGGATCTGGGCAGCTGAACCCCGCAACTCCATGGGGAATGAAGGGCATTGAAAGCCACCTATTAGGTCATCCAACCTGCTTCTCAGAAGCCAAGTGAGGATTATCCCCTTCTGTTCTTTCTGGTATTGTTCTCCTGCTGTGATTCTTTGTGTGGGTTCTTTCTCCTCCAAGCATTGTTGTTTTCCTAATCCCATTTTATGACACACTGTGAATCGGCTCAGAGGCTGCTGAATCATTCTGCTGTGATGCTGTTTGACCAGCTTCCAACTTGAAGCACTAATAGAAAGCATTTCTTCCTCCACCCATTGCAAACAAAACAAAAATCCCCAAACTGAAGGAATGGCCAGGCTCCAGTAACACTGAACAAACACAATTTAGAATTATTAGAGCATTTAATTTTTATAAGCCTTGAATTTGGAAGTATGTTGGGGTTCGAGGGCATATGTGGTGAAGAGACAATTCAAAATTATTGAAGCACTTTTCCTTGGGAAGCGCTTGGTAAGCAGTTCAAAGTTGCATGAGGCAAAGCAAGACATCCAGATCTCTAAGACTACATATGCTTAAGAACCTCTTGAATTTTTGTGTTTTATTTCCTTATTGGCAACACTACCAGAAGCTGTCACAGACTCTGAGCTTAATTTAAAGGAATCATTCCAAACTCATAAAAGATACATTTAGGATGTCATCTGTATCTGCTTTTTAGACTTCTGATGCCAAATTGCCCCTTTCCAAACATCTCCATGTTCCAAACCGTCACCATAATGCTGGGGGAAGGAAAAATTACAATTCACAGTTGGGAAGGTTATGAACAGGAAGGCAATGCTATCAATAAAGTGCTAACATGAGGCTGGGGTTCCTGCAGCCCCTCCCAGGAATTGCTCAAGGGACTGTAAGGCTCTGTTCACATTTCTCTTAGAGATGAACCGGTTACTGCTTCCCACCTGCTCATCATCACCTATTGGAAGCTTTTTCCTTCGCTGATCTGCCTGCTTGGTTGCTGGTATGATCCTTCCCCACTGTTTCAGCTGCAGTTGTAGCTTTGCTAAATTGGACCCATTTATTTGGAATGCACCAGCAGTTTGGAGGGATTTCTGCTGGCATGCTCACAACCAGCCAGGAGCGGGCTGGGGGCTGTAACAATGAGCTGCCCCTTCTGTAGCTGGAGAAGGTGGAAAGATAGCACATTCAGCATAGCACTTCTCCAGTTTTAGAGCCACAATTCCATCTTTGGAGGCCTTGCATCACTTTCAAATGGACTCAAGACTGGATCAAAAGTTTGGGACTTGATTCCACGGAGTAGTGAGGTCTCTGGGTTTTTCTTCCATATGGTCAGCTCAGAGATGGGGCCATGCTCAGCTCTTAATACCCAATTTTAGAAAAATATTCTTTATTCCTCACAATTCTTTGCCTTAGGATCACAGGGAGGATCCAAAGTAGTGATAGTGTTTGTAAAGGTATGAACCTCTATAGAGAAATACCAGCCTGCTGCCTGTCCAGCTTCACCTGTCACTGAAGACTCTCAGCTGCTGGTGAAGCTTTACCTGGAACAGATTACAGTAAACTCACACCAAGTGACCTACAGGAATTATCTTCTCCAGCTGAGGGACAGGGAAGAGATGATGGGGAACTGTAGATGTGTTGCTCCAAGAACAAACCTTCAGGGAGATTGCAGGGGTTTGGCTTTGCTCTGCAAATATGTGTGTTTATCTGTTTTTCTGAAGGGTGCTTTCTGAGAAAGGTCTTTTTGTGCAGAAAATTTCCCTTCATTTGCACTGGCTGTTGCCAGTTTTCCCCTTAGCAGGTTGTAAGCGTGACCAGTGTTATTTCCAGGTTTGCACGAGATAAGCATAAAAATGAGATTTCAAACTCAGCAAAACAACACCTTGGCTGTTGGTTCCTTAAATTTACCTCTTCTTTCTGAGGCAGTCAAATGCCTTTAGGTAGCAAGCTTCTCTGTGCAGCTCAAGGGGCTTGCATCTCTCTTTTCTTCCTTTCACCGCAATCCCAGAATTCCGGAAGATGAGCCCCCTCAGGGCTGCATGGGACTGGCTTGGATGCAGCTCGTGTGTGCTGTCAGCACTGACTGGGAAGCAGGAGTTTGGCGAGGTCAGGAGCTGGTTCCTCTCTGGATACCCAAATGGGGCCTGGCAAAGTAGACTGAGGCAGGGCTGGCCCTGGTGGAAGTTGTGGTTTCCTGAGTGGTGACCTGGATGTGAGTTTTATTGTGAAAGGGAAATGTAAGCGAGTGAAAGGAAAAGTTTTCACTTTACTTGCCTGAGGCCTGAGGCAAGGAGACTGCAGACTGATGGGCAGGGAGGAAAGAAAGGGCTCTTTGGTCAAGGTCTTCCCAATTCCTCAATGAACAGCTGAAGTTACATTGAATTAATTGCAGAGAATATGAGATAAGAGGAAAGCTCAGATGATTAAACAGTGGATGACTTCAGGTCTTTCAGAAGAGCACTGTCCTAGCTGGTGGTGAAGGGCCATCAGGGGAGATGGTCACCCATGGTTTGAAAATGGGTTTGGCATTCTAGAGTACTGCAAAAACCAGCACAAAGACCAGCATTGGTGGGTATGCAGTGACCGGAGGAGGAGGTGACTGTACCCCAGCAATGTCCCCACCATCCATGGGAGCCACCACCTTGGCTTCACCGTTGGGACAGAACAAACAGCTGAATGGGTATTACAGATGTGATTAGCACAGGAGGGAGAGCTACAATTAGGGGTGGTTAAGTTTTAGCTGGGGTCATACACAGGAGGATAATCTCCTTTTTTCTCTGCATTGAATTTCTTTGCTGAGCTACAAGAACCACTTTCTAGCACAAGCTGCTTAAACTTGGGAGTTCAGCTCCATGGCAAATACCACAGCTGCTGAATTTTGAATGGTACCAGACTCTGCATTTCATTATCACTACATTTGTTATTGTGATACAATTTTAAAACAGCATTTAAGAGATAAGTCTGGTCCCAGATGTTGACAGATCTGGCCAGGGTTTTGCATGTTGATAGTGGGATTCACTAGCTGTTGGTAGCTGGTCTTTCATGTTAATGTGTGTGATAAACCTCTCATGTACAGGTAGACGTGGGGCCTTTATAATTCTCCAGCAATTTAGAAAAAAAAGCCCCGAAGTTCCACATGAAGCTGGCTAAACATGAACTGTGGCATTGTTTCCTTGAGGGAGCTTCCCATGTGCTTTGTAAAGCAGGGACCCTCATTTGTGTCCTGCAAAGTGCTCCCCAGAGAGACAAAAATGGAGGACACAAACATTTTGCCTTGAGAAGGGCTCACGTTGCCTAATGGAAATTGCTTGAAAGAAAATATTGCTTAAAATCCCTCCTTCCTCACCATCTCAGGTGGACAACAAGGAAGGAAACTTTTTCTTATTGAGCTTTGAATCAACAAGCTGCAGCATCTTCTCAAGGTCTTTTCATGCTGTGTTTTGCCAGCAAATCAGCATTAACCTGGCTCTAGCACCTGTAGATCAGAAGACTGTCAGGATGCAGAGCAGCCACACTGCAGGCTCCCACAGTCAGCTGATCAACTCTGATCTCTTCATTTTTAATGAATAGTTGTAGCAGTTATCCTGCAGGGCTCAGTCAGTCAGAATTTCTCTAAATTTAGGCCACAACTAAGGACCTCAGAGAACTGTAATCAACAAGATAAATAGCTAAAGTCTCAAAAACCCGCTAAAACACTGACTTAGTGCTTAATTAAAATTTTAATGTGCTTACAGAAAGTAAAAACCTAAACCCGAATTTAGCGATTCAGTCAGAGCAATGTGGAGCTGTAGCTGGAACCCACCAATGTGACGAGTGGCAACCAAGATGAAGATACACAAATCAAGCAAACATCCCTCTTTAGATTATTTTTTGTCATTGCATACATTGTTCAGTCTGCTTGGCCTGTCCTGTTCAATTTATGTGTACACATTGTCCCATATGTGTAAGGAAAAGAAGCTGAACTGACTTGTTGAAGACATGTACCATCTCCAAGCTGCAGCGTGGTTCTCCTCTTGTTGCAGACTCCCAAGTTAGCTCCAAATGAGTCCCTTTGCTAGCAGTTAGCCCCCTCAGTCCCACATGCTGATCTTCCCTCCCCACAAGTCACTTCTCACTGATGACTTTGCCAGTCCTCAGAACCTCGCTTATTCCTCCTTTCATGCAGCCTCTTTGCTGGCAGCAACAGCATGTTTGCTTGGGAGTTGTCCTGGGTAATGCTGCCCATGTTCCTGCATCCAGAAAAGCTGCTGACCCACAGGAGAACTGTGTCTGGGCAGAGACCACGCAGAGCCAAATGTCTGGGTGGTAGCGGCATCTGCCCTGGCTGCTTTGGCTCTGGCTTTTTGTCACAGCTTCTGATGACACCTCTTCTGTGGGCAAATCAGAACACAGGTGTTATCCAGCATCTCCCTCCCACCTATCCTGTGCCTGGTTAGCTGCCCTCAGTCAGCCCTTGTGTTGTGCCAATTCAAGCCACAGGGAATTCTGGTCTGACACACTGCTGTCACCAGCCCTGGAGCATCCACTGGTGCTGCCTGTGGTCCTGACCTGTTTGCACATTATTTATGGCCCTGCCCTGCCAGCCAGTTTGCGAATCTCCCTCTTGCAGAGAAGTGAGAGAAAGCCACACAGGCTGTGTCCATCTCAGCAGTGGTGTGTGGTCAGTGGGCTGCCTTTGCAACCACAGACCTCCCATTAGCATGGGCACAGCAGCTGGTGGAAAGGGGCACCTCCTCTGTCACCAGCACCAGCTGGTGTCAGGGGGGCTGGCTCTGTGGCCATCCCAGGCTTGGCCTTTTAAAAGTCAGTGTCAGTGTTCTGCTGAGAGCCCTGTATTATTACTGTGTATTACCATGTGCTGCCAGCCTTCAGCTGCCGAATCTTGTGGTCAAGGAGCAGCAAGCTGCATCCTGGCAGGGCACTTTCTGCTCTTTCTTGGTCTACTTGCCCATCCCCAATGACCAGGTCTCGGGCAATAACTGGCATCTCCCAGACCTTGCGGTGTTTATGTACCCACTCACAAATGAAGTTTCTTCAAATGGAAGTGAATTTTCTTGGAGCTCTGACTCTCCCCAAGTCTGCTTGGAGCTGCTGGGAGCCTTTGTTCAGGCTCTTTCTGTGTTTACCTGTGCATCATTTACAACAAAATGTGCATCAAAACCCATTCCAAGTAGTCTTCATGCTGTCCTCACCAAAGAAAGAAACCTCTCAAAAGTGCTGTACCAATATGGATTTTTCCTGCCCAAGTTAGAGGTGAAACAGGCCAGAGGGAATTCATCAGGTACCAGGAGCTGCTGTCTTTCAAAAAGGCAAACTGCTGTCAGTCACAGTGGCTCCCCACATGCGAGGCCATGCAGTCCAGCTCCTGCTGTGCCCTGAGCTCAGCAGAGGCCAGCAGATGCTCCGATGCCTCTCTGGTCTGGTTCAGCTCCCAAGTCCAGCACTGGCCAGCCCATCTGTGTGCCAGTCATAGGCCATCAGTGCCAGCTTTGCTTCTTGACTCTTTATACAGCCCAAAATTTGCAGAACAAAGAGAAGATAGTTCCCTCTTTCCATAGAGTGTACTTAATTTGCCTGTTCCTGCTCCTTTCTCATCCACAGCCAGTGTCATCAGCTGCCCTGTTATTTCAGGGCTGGCCAAAGAGCTGTGCAGTCCCCCCATCTCACCACTGCCTTGGAGCAAGGGGAGGTTTGGACTGTCCCACTCTGCCCACCCACAAGCACCTTCCTGGAAGCTCTCCTCAAATTCGGGTCCTCCACCTCTCCAAAGAGTAAATCTCTCATGAGACCATGTTTTTAACCAGTCAGTCCCTTTGTGGGGATTAGCCAGCCTGGGTAATGTTTGCATTTTACCCTTTGCTGTCTGCTGGCTGTGGATTTACTTTTGGAGCTAATATCATTGTTTTTCTTTCCATTTTCTCCCCAAAGGTTGTCCTGAGCTACCTGCACTCTCTGTATAAAATAAATAAATGGCCTTGACTGTTTGCAGGCAGATGGTCTATCCATCTTCTGCCAAAACTTTGATAGTGCCATGAAGAATCCCTCTGCACTAATGGTGCCAGCACAGTCCTTTACATCCCTACTGGAGGATTTCTTTGTTCCTCCTTTGCACTCTCCTTTTGTATGTGCTGCTTATAACCAAAGGGCTTCTGCTCCATTTCTCACAGCCCACAGCACTCCTCAAGCTTCTGTAATGCAGGCTCTGAGTTCCCTCTTCAGTTTGAGCTGAAAACTATTAAAAGCCATTGAGAGCTCCAGAGCCAGCTGGGTTTTGTCTAGTAAAGTTCCTTTTTTTTTTTTAATTCTTTTTTTTTTTTCCCACTGTGTTCACATCCATCACTTACAGCTAGGGAGTGAAACACTGCTCCAGTCTTCTGCTGTCTCCTCTCTCAGTAGAAGGCTGGGCTTTTAGCTTTTCCATTAAACCCTTATCTTTGATGCTTTTGGTCCTAATGTTCATTGTTCAGCGTCCCTTGAAGCCAGGGACTTTGGTTGCTTTCTTTGGGTTTTTGTTTCAGTCTGGTCAGCATTTTGTAGCTGGTGTCACTGTATTACACCTCCTGGGGTCCACTGACCTGTTGGGAAAATGAGCAGAGAAGTCATCCTAGTGGTTTTAATAGATGCACCTAGACAGAACCTGCTCAACTCTGAAAGTTTTGAGCCTCTTTTCAGCTTGTTAGGGAAGAGCAGGCACTTTTCCATGCAAAGGTGTGTTTTCATGCCTACTGCGTCCTGCTCTATCTGGGAGGGGCCACTGCCAGGTCGGAGCAGCTCCACCATCCTGCTTTCCTCTGGCTCTGCATTTCCTGGCTTGGATTTCTCTGCTCTTGGCCCTCTCAAAGTTGTGATATTCACTCAGAGGTAGATATTGCCTCCAGCAATTTATTTCACCAGTCTCATGTTGTTACTTGTGGTGACACCAATCATGGGATTTATTTTTCCTTTTTAGTCTCCACTGTTTTTCCAGGTTTCTGCTGTGGTTTCTCTTGATTCAGACTGTCAAGCTCTTGCCAGTTTTGTCTTCCTCCTCATGGCTTCCTGTTATCAATGCTGTGCTTGGAGTCCAAGTGGCGTTCATGCCCCAGATCTGCAAGATAAGTAAACTTAGAAAATCATTAGGGTGGCCTTTGACCGCTCCTGTCTCCATCAAAGACTAGGATTAAATTAAGTCCCTTTGATAAACTGAGCTGATGGGCCAGTTTGGATTGCACATGTGGTACTATGAGCCTCGTGGGGCTTATGATTAAAAGACATGAGTGAACACAATTATTTAGAGAGCTACCAGGAGATTGCTGTAGCTCACTAGTCACTTCTTTATCAGAACAAAAGAAGAGCCCAATTCTCGAGGGCGACAGGCAGCTCCTGGGAAGTGTCCGCGAGTCTCTAATTGCTGCGGGAGGCGGCAGTCACGCTTTGATGTGTGCGATAACTCTGCGGGGGGGTGCTGGGGAGAAAGCCACTCCAACCATTTCTGTCCCCAAGGCACTTGGTCCAGGAGTGAAGCCTTCCACACAGGTGGCTTCTTTATCTCTTTTTACAGTTGCTTGGGGTTTTTTTCCACCATAAACTGCAGCTGTCTTTGCAGCAAGATAGAGCTCACCTGGGTTTCTTTGCTGGACTGTGATCAAATCCTGACCAGCACAGGGAGCTCAGTGCAACCAGGGCTGACTCCCCACATCAAATCTTCAAGGCTGGGCTGGGTCCTGACCCAGCAGGAGAAGTCATGTTAGCTTAGGCTGTGCAGCAAGCCCTGAAGATGAGAAATGTCTGACTGGACATAAATACAATTTTGCCTGTTCTTTTCTTTTTTCTCAGGGTCAGGCTACTGAGTCAGGGCTGGATGGTGTATGTAATTGTAGCAAAGCTATTTTCCCACTTTTTTTTTTAAAGGAACATTCATGCTGCATTTTAATTACAACATTTAGAATATGTCCAAATAGCTTGAGCTCAAATTGATCTTGTTTTTCAGCCAGGAAGCTTGTTTTTCATCTATTATTATAATAAATGTGCTATTGATAATAGTTTAGGTGCAATACAGCAAAGCTTTGTGTTATGCATCAGCTCTGGAGGCTCAAAATTTTCTTATTATCCATTACTGACATGACAGTTTACAAATATTTAACAAACAAATTACCAGGTTTTCCTTGTTCCCTCTTAGTTTGCAGTCTCAGTCCTTTTGACAGCTGAATTCAGGATTAATGATGATCTTGTTTAAGACGATTGTTTGCTAGCAAACAGGTTTATTCTCTAAACCTACAAGTGAAGTAGGAGGGCTAACACTGGCACTTTGAATTAAATCTCATTCTTAAAGCACATTTTTTAGCTTTATTCTGTACAATTCTCCTAAGAAGAAATCAGATTTGCCTGGTAAAGTGCTTAGACCTGTTAATAATTTCTTAGTTTATGTAGTCATTTTAAATATAGACATTTAACATGAAGGGCTGGCAAAAGGAGTATTTTTTCTCTGCCAGCCCTGAGCTTGCTGGGTCTATTCAGGCTGTAAGTGTTTTAAAGTCCTTTCTGAGCACAAACAGGGGAGCAAAGAGACCACCCTGAGCCTCCATGGAAAAGAGAAGTCCAGGAGGACAAGCTGGATTTGGTTCTCTGTGAAGCACTGGAGGCAGCACTGGGAAACATTCAGCCCAGGTCCTGGGAGGGGTGAAACACATCCACACTTTGCAGCAGCTTGTTCTCCACCTGCTCCAGGTCTGAGCACAGGGTGAAGGGCACTGAAAGGGCTGATGGCCAACATCTGCCTGGGAAGGTTGTTTCTGCTCTAGATGGCCGCAAGTGAAGCGAGGAAGGTGCTACACCCCCTGCAAAAGCCTGATGCATCCTCAGGGGAATCAGGGGCATCTTCTGGGAGCAAACACAGCACCGGAATAGACTGAAAGAATGTATGAAGCACCCCCTTCAGAGCACGTCCTGGGCACTGGGCCATCCCTGCCCTGCGGTTTCTGATCTTGGGCTTTGCATGCACAATACAGGAATTCACTGGTGTGTGGGCCTGGCTTTGGAGATGAGAAGTGAATTTGTTCTCAAGAAAAATCACCCTTTGTTGGCAGAAAATCTGTGAGTTGGGTCCCCCAAGGGCATAGTGTTTGAAAATCACAGATGATTAAAAGATAACGCATTTGAGGGTTAGTTTTGGTTTTTTTGCTTAGTTTTTTTTTTTTTGGTTGTTGTTGTTGTTTGTTTGGTTTGGTTTGTTCTTGTGGAAAATGTTTGTTTGTTTGTTTGCCTTTTGGGTATGACAAACTAAATGCCACACACAAATTTCTCCACAACTGACCTGGCCACAAATTTTTTTATTTTAATGCAAGGAAATCTGAGACTCTCCTTAAAAGAGGAGGCCTCCCACCTGAGTTCTAGAAATACCAAATGTCACACCAGCAAAAATGACTAAAGTTGGCAAGTCCGAGTGTAGTTTATCACATTGATCTTAAACAAAAAAAAAGTCAAATCAAACCTGACTTGATGAAACAGAACAGAAGCATGTTTGGCTTGAAATAATGTGTTAATAGAGAGTATTTCTTCATTATATTTTATTTGATAAGCAATAAAACCACGGAGTCACAGTGCATACAGTCTGTATGTGCCCTCTGCTAATTGCCCATCGTTGTTTGCAAAGCAAGCACTCATTACTCACTTCCCTTGGAACCAGTGTGGCCAGCATGGAGCAGCAGGGACAGGGGCAGGGGCAGGGGTAGGGGCACAGCTGAGTATGTCAGCATCTCTGCACATGTGTTTTCAACCCTGGAATAATCCCCATAATATGGACACCTTAGGCTGGTATTTAAGCCTTCATCTCACTTCTTTTTAAGGCCTGCTTAACACTTTTCCAGGTGATTGATACAGCATCATCACAGTAATATGCCGGCTATGATGTTCCTGTTAATAACTACTGAGGAGATGGGTGGCTCAAGGCCCTGAGCTGAGCACAGGCGTTTTCCTTGCAAGTGCCAGGGAAGATTTACTGACAACAGCACCTTGCAAAATGTGTGGGGCAGCAGCAAGAAACTGCCCATTATTCCACCCCCAGGCACCTCCCAGCCTGGGATTTTGCCTGTCACTGGGGTTACATCTGCAACCTTTCTTTGCCCTGGGGGTTAAGGCTTTGAGGAAAAACACGCTCATGTGCAAGTTTGTGAATTGCAGCTACCAGCTGGACACACCAAGGGCAAACTGGCTCCAATTACCTTCTTTGCTTACACCAATTGCCATGTATTACAAATCAAGCCACTCACAAGGAACCAAACTATTAAGCTGCTTTCTCGTAATCATTAATTATAAAGATACCATCACTCATGTTTGTAATCTATGAACTGTCCTGTGATAGCTGATTTACTTTTTTTCAGTTCAGTGAATTGTGTTGGTGAGGCTGCAAACAGTGTTGGCAAGTGATTCCCACAGGGATCTGCTCCTGCAGGTCTGAGCTGGTGAAACCCCTTTTTCATGACACAAAGCCAGCACAGTGACCTCGCAGGTACAGATTTACACTCCCCCCATCCTCCTGGCCACCCTGCACAGTCTCTGGGAAAAGCTCAACCCAAATGTGTTCTGCAGGAGTAGGTCAGGTAAATATTTGATACCCTGACAGTCAATTTAAGGAGAAGATTTCAGGCCAAAGGCATGTCACCCTAAAGACTTTCCCCAGCATGCTGAGCACCCCAAAACTTTGTTGGGATCCATCACTGTTTGTACTGATTTCTCTTCTCATTTGCCATCCCTAATGTGTTTAGGTTTGGAGTGGCACCCACAGTGAGAGAGGCTTTTAAACCCCTCCCAGCAGCTATGGGAAAACCCCATGTTTTTTCAGCCCTCTCCCAGTTCATCCTGCTGGTGTTCAGCCTTCCTTACACAGCTCTGCACTTTCCTGCTGCTGTGTAGGGCAGCCAGATGGGTCAGAAGAGGAAAAGCCCTTCAAAGCTGCTCATCCCACCAGGGTCACTTGCTGCCCAGGTTAGTCATGATCTGAAGACTGAGCTTCCAGAAGGATTTGCCACCACAGCACCTGGGACAGTCCTGCACTGTTTTCACCCGTTGCTGCTTTCTGGACAGATGTGTCCCATCTGCTCGGTCTCCTCGGATGTGCACACGAGTCCATGCGTGTGATTGGATCGCTGATCGATGCTCCACAGCCATCTGGATCTAGGGAAGAAGTGAAAAATCTCCCCCCCCACAACTGCCACACCTTCCATGAGATTTTGATGAATGAGATCTTTATTGGCTGCTGGGCTAATTAAATAGAAGTTGCATCAGCTTTTAGCTGACAGGCTTTAATTGCTCCTGAGCAGATTCTGAGAGGACCAGATGAATACGAAAATAAAAGGAAAGACTGT
The DNA here is from genome assembly GCA_013397815.1 of Aleadryas rufinucha. NCBI lineage: Eukaryota > Metazoa > Chordata > Aves > Passeriformes > Aleadryas > Aleadryas rufinucha. The sequence continues at coordinate 923,180 of VZTH01013936.1, read as the reverse complement.
GGATTGGATCCATGGATGTCTCTGCATTGTGCTTCAGCTGGAAGTTTGTTCCACCTTTCCCTGGGGAACTGGGATGGGACAGGGGGCTCCTGTGCTGTAAGAGTGCTGTCAGAAAAGCAAAAATTAACATAGACAGCAAAAAGAAGATAGTAGTATCCTCGTTTTAGATAAGAATTTCTGGAGTCTTATCTTTGCCCCAGTCTCTAGCTCTGGCTTTGAGCGCCCATCTACTCTGTGCTCCTGTTCCCATCTGTCACACAGGACTAACAACACTTGCTGAGGGCTGAACTGCCTGGGATGCTCTGACACCACATGTATTCCTGAGACTCTTTTTCTTTTCTTTTCTTTTTTTTTTCCTCCTGTTTCTTTGAAGTCCAAAGACTGCAAAAGGTGTGTCAGGCATCCATCAGCCCCTGTAGCCAGGCTCAGCCCTGTGCAGTTCTGCTGAGAGCTTAGGAGAAAGGTGCTCCTCTCCAGCAACAAGGATGTTGAGACTTTGAGCCTGGCCATTCATTGGTGCAGGTCCTTTGACAATAAGAGGTGCTGTGTGTGTCCCACAGTGTATGCTGGCAGCCAGCAAGGGCTGCACAGCCCTCTTGGCCTCTTGCTGCCATTTCCCCATGCAGGAGCAGGGTGGGGGGCTGATTTGCATCTCTCCTCCAGGCTCCTGCCTAAACCTCCATATGGGGTATGTGGATGGCTCAATAGGAGAGTCACTGACATAAAAAGTTTCTGGGTACCCAAGCTTCAGGTTGGTGCAGGACAGAGATGGACCTGATACACAGTAGATTAAAAAGTTAACTGAAATTAATGACCAAGCCCTCAGTGACTTTAGTGGTGTCATATTTTCCCCAGTGGACTCTGCAGTCTATATCTGGGCACATCCAGACTAAGAGGCTTGTTCCATGTTTAATTTATGGCATGATGAATGAGTTCTTAGCATACAATGCACTTAATTCCATTTTGGGCTGATTTATGGTGTGATGTGAACTGCACGTGAAGTTTTTAATTCAGTAGGTGGTGACTCTGATCCAGTATATGGAGTGTGACAGAAGAGATGGTAAATTTGATTCCAAGGGTGATGCATCAATTTCAGTGTGAAGTGCATCGAATTTATCACATGGCACATTGGTTCCAGTGCATGACACGCCAGGGATAGCAGTGCCAGGCCCGTTAAGTGGGATACTTCCACTGCATCACCAGTGGTCCCCCACATCCACCACCTCCACAGAAGAAAATGGCCCTTGCTGTTTGTCTTTCATTTGATCTTGCAGGACTTGAAGAAAACCAGAAAAATGGCCCATTAGGTGCTGGTCAAAATACTTGTCTTCAATTTAATACATGCACCAGGTAAGGGCTTTTGATATCCCACTTAATTTGAGGTCTCAGGAAGATGCTGCTTCTCTTGGGAACCTCAGCACCAACCAGCAACTTGGCTTAATTTTAAGTTCATTTGATGATTCAGGATCTTTGCTTTTAACTCAACGTCTGGCTGATCCACACTGCTGAATGGGGATGTGGAGTTTGAGTCCTCTCCAGGAGATTGGGCTCTTCAACATCTGTAACCTCTGAAAGGTGTTTAAAAACACCACCCCTGGGGAAAGTCCCTCCTCTTCTCCCTCACTCCTCACTGGGGATGCTTTTGGGATAAGACTTCCTGGCTAAAATAAACACACGTCTTGATTAGAATTTCCTAATGGCATTCGAGCAGCAGTTGTTTGGGACTTGGTGCACACAAACAGGACAGCCCGGGGTGTGCTGGGCACTGAGGGGCTCCCAACCCCTTCCCCATCCTCACACTCCATTACACCAGCACCACTGAATCCAGCCTGGCACTGCAGGGCATGGCAAATCACTGAGGCAGCCAAGAAAGACATGAGAGGGCTGATGAGAGGATTTGGTGACAAACTGAGCAATAAGTAATTACTTTTCTTCTTTTCTCCTCCTTTTGCTGCCACAGCCTCTGTGGCAGTGAGGATAAATGCAGTGTACTAGCAGCAGAGTGGCAGATTCACTGGGCTGCAATTTATAACACTGTCCTCCCCAAAACCTCACTGGAGGGCATTATGAAGTTAGCTTTATAAAGGGGGATAAAATTATGAGAGAGTCACTGTGGAAAAGTGTTTGGAAACCCTCAGAAGAGAGGCTGTTTTCTTCTCTCCAACTGTCTTGTTGAGCTCTGAGGGAGGGTTAGTGCTCATACACCAGATATTAAATTCAATCCAGTGAGAAGGAGCAGATGTTGACGTGCCAAGCCTGTCTGCCACTATGTCTAATGCATAAGGATGGCTGAAAAATCTTCCATCAAAATGTTTTGATTTTTCTTGAAGCAAATATAAACTTCTACTGGAAAAAAAACCAACGAACCTTCAGGGCAGAAAACTTTTGGCTGAGAAAACTTTGTCTTCAGACTGTTGATAAAGGGTTGCTGCTGTCAGAGGGGATAAAGAGGAGGATGTTTTTCATCAGTCATGTTAATCTGATCTATCCCTGCATGCAGGCTTGTGCAGACAGATAAAATAAAACAGATCCTGATACGCTGATGAGCCAAACTCTATCAGTTTCCAAGGGACTTTGAGCTGTCTGGATGGAGAGGCAGGGGACAGATTTGCTTTGAACTTACCCCCTGGTGAAGGGTGTTAAGCACTGGGAAAGGCACTTGGGCTAATGTGCATCTGGTCTGCCTGGAAGGAGCTGTTTCCAGGCTTGGCCTGTGCTCTGTGCTCCCAGCACCTCCACAGCAAACAGGTGCTGCTCCTGCTGCTCCCAGCCCAGACCCTGCAGGAAGAGGAAGCTTTAAGCCCAGTCTTCCACTCTCCAAAAGGGTTAAAAAACCCACATAAGCATATGGTTTACGTGGTTTAAAGAGTACAAGGAGGGGAAATGCTAAAAATCACTCCTTTCAATAGCAAAAATGCTTATGAAACTGAACTCTTATTTCAGCACCACCTTGCAAACACCTTTGTTCATGACCAGGGTAAGAAACACTGGGTTTGGGAGGTTGCTGTGCCTGCTCCTCTGTCCCCCAGGCACTCCCCTGAGGGGAGGCTTGTGCCCCACTTAACCCTGGCCAAGGGGACTAGACAGGCTCAGGGATGCTCCCACTGCTGCCTTCCACAGTGAATCTCACTGTCTGAGCCTGGTTGGAGCCAGCACCAGAAGGGCAGCAGGGAGCAGCCCAGCTGAACGGCATGGATCCTGCTCCTGCACCCCAGCCCACTGAGCTGCTGGCACACATGCTCCTGCAGGACCATGGAGGAGCCTCCCAGCTGTGGAACATGTTTAAGTTGTGGAGAGAATTTATTTCTTCGTTTATTTGCTTTGCACAGGAGACAAGGCTGCTGGTTTATAATGTGGAACAACCATTTTAACTGAGTGAAATCGGTCCTATAAATCAATTGCCCTCTCCAGAGCATTAACCAGTCCCCAGGAACCAGCAGTTTTATGGTACCTTTCCATGTTACTCTGGGTGGATTCTGGGCCAGAGTCTCAGCTGGTGTAACTTGGTCTCCCTCTCCAAATCCAGGTGATTTACATTGTCTAATGCTGCTATGAACTTCTACAAGTCTGACAATCTCAGGTGCCCTAATTTTTACTGGCACATATGAAGAGATCATATGTTGTTTCAAGGTGTTTTAAAATACATTTGACTGAGAGACAGCGCACAGGTCAAACTGTATATTCCAAACAAACGTGTTTATCACTCCAAAATAAGTTCAGGCCAAAGCACTAGAAGAAAGGAGGTCCTTCTCCAGTAGTATGTACTCCAAAGGCCACTGGTCCCAGTTAGCCAGGCCCCCTGGAGGCTCAATTTCCTCCTCTTTGCACTGCTGAGGCTCTCAGCAGACTTGGTGATTTTCCTCCAAACCCGTTGACTGTCATCAACAGTGAGGCTGCTGGCACTGCAGGCTGATAGGATGGCTCCTGCCTCCTCCTCAGTTCACTCTAGTCCACTATTTCCATCCATCCATCCATCCATCCATCCATCCATCCATCCATCTTCTATTTAGAGTGCAAGATCCTGGGACAGGGACTGTCTTTCCTTTTTTCTCTTTTATCCTATTCCTTGAGTGGCAGGTTTTTACTGATTGTCACAAATACACACAAAGGGAATTTCTGCCCATGATTGAAAGGGTATGGTTCAGCAAATCTTTTTCCAAGCTGATTAAGGGTGAGCCCTCACTTCTGATTTAAACTGCAGTTTTTAATTTCTGGTGGCTAAAATGAGAGGTTTGTGCCTTGTGGGCCACACTGGGCACCCACATGGCATCTCCACCACGGGGTGGGCATCACCACTGGGGAATCTCTATCTCTGTGTGCAGGATCCCTCACATCTCTCATGATCAGATGGTCACTCTGTGCTGTTGGATTTCCTGGAGATGTTCAAGACCTGGGTGATTTGCACCATTTTTTTTCTCACTCCATTTCCCCACACTGCTCTACTATTATTTTTTTTTTCACAGAGAAGAGGAAAAGAAGATCTGAGGACTCTGCGGGATACTCATCCTCTGCAAACAGAGTGCAATGCACACTCAGATGGACATGAGTCTGTCCTGGCTTTTGACATGTTTTCTGTGCAGATAGAGCTACGCTTAGCTTCACCTATAAAATTTCCCATTCACATGAGAGGATGTTTTGGTTAACTGATAATCCATGATGAGTTTTCTGTGAACCATAGGTGCTGGGAGGTTTGAGGAGAGTGTCTGTCTCTCCCTGTTGCATGGGGCATTTGGGAATGGCTGAGTTCCAGCTGTTTTCTGTACCTCAGCTTTAAAAGAGTGGAAGATATAAAATTTGTGCAGTTCCTTATTTGTTTTGAATCAGCTTTTCCCATTTTCCACCACCAGCACCTGGCTTTGGCATGTTTTTCATGTACAGCTTCAGCTTGTACACAAAATTGAAATTTTCAGCCACACGGTGCAGGCTTTGTAAGTGGTAATTGCATCAGCTTAGGATCAATGGAGCAGAATAATATCTGCCCACTATTAACGGCTTAATAAAATTAATAGTGCTGGCTCTGCCATGAATTACTTTAAAATAGAGATTGTAGGATAGTAATGTAAACAATCATTGATTTTTCTTGGGAGAGTACTGTGAATTAGATACGACTCTCTTCAGTGTGTAGTTGATACCAGACAGTGCAAAAAGTTTATCTGAGTACCTTTAGGGTGGGTGGAGAGGGAAAAAGTGAAAGGGCCCCTGTGGCACTGGGGAGGTGATTAGATAAATGAAACTAGCCCAGACCAGAAGATGAAACTTGGAGCCTCCTGGCACTCGATATTGCTGTCATCCAACCTGACCCGATTAATAACGCATTAGTGCAGGACAGGTCTGCTCAATGTTCAGGTCTGTTAATTGAAATAGGGTGATTAATGGCATTAGAGGGGAGGAGGAATACTTAGAAAAATGGCAGGAGTCTGCAACCCCGCAACGGAGCTGATGCATTACTCAAGGGTGAGGGAGACGGGAGGTGGCTTTTATTCCCGTTGAGATCCTGCCAGCATCCCAGTACTGAGCTCAGTGTCGGGGCCAGAGTCGGAGAGCTGGCAGTGGGAAGGTCCAAATCCAGCCTCAGCCTTGCCCTTGGGCACAGGGGAACTGTGTGGGCTCAGTGGCACTGGTGCCCATGGGGTTTCCATGCTGGTGTCAGGCTGCATCTGGATCCGGGGCAAAGGCATCGGAGTGAAGGTTGGGCTGGGCATGGAGTCACCCGTCTCATGGGTGCCAGCACCCACTGCTACCCTGCAGGGGGACACCGGGGCCCTGGCAGCAGCATGGCTCTGTTCTCACTACTCGCACACAGCCGGCATCCGCATTTCTCCTTCCAGAGGCCAATTTTCCTGTCGATTCCAATTAACCCCAGCGCTGACATCTCAAGGACAGCTCTGGAGGTGGCTTTGCAGAGGAGCAGCAATTTGGAAATGTGTCGCGGGGCAGAGATGGCACTTTAGAGCCCAGCCTTAATTACATCAAATGGCCAGAAAGAGCTGTATAGTGGTTTGAGCTATCGCCATTTGCAGAATGATTCTTCTCCAAGATTCCCTTCAGTCCTGCTCTCATCCTGATGTCTTTTCTTTAAATCAATGCCTGTGCTTGAACGTGGGGCTCAGCACAAGGGCAGGTGTGTGTGATGCACACCCCTGGGTGTTTTCCTGGCAAAAACAAGTCTTCCCTTTCTTCTTGCAGTTAAATATGCACCCTGCAGCTTGTGCATGAGTGTGCCAGGGAGGGGGCCAGTGGGCTTTGCTCCCAGGGAGCCAGGGCAAGCAAGCAGCTCATCCCAAACCATTGCTCCCCAGCTGTAGGGAATGAAGCACCGTTGCTTCAAGATCTGCTCTGCCCTGGTCCTTTCTGCCATTTCCATCAACCCCATGAAAGCTGGGGAGAGGTCTCCCCCTGTGTTTGGGCCAGCCATGCACCCACACCTCCCTCCTGGTGCCTGTGTGGCCCTGAGAATTCACACCCGATTTGAAATACCCAATTCCACAAGTTTTTAGAGGACAGTGTGGCTAATGGGGACAGTTTGGGCACCTTCATTCCTGGCAGAGACTGCCGGAGCAGCAGACACGCTGTGTTTGTTTTCCAGTCCTCAGAGGGAAAGGGACAGAACTTCAAGAGCATCAGCAACACCAGGGAGAAGCAGGTTCAGAAGGACAAGCCAAAGCAAGCACAGCTTTTAACATGGGGAATAATAAATGAATGGAAAGACCCACAGCGCCGCAATAAAACATCCCTTAAATCCTTTGTTTTCATTTTGGATGATAAAGGAAAATCATTAGGGCTCAATTAGTCATGAGAGACAGGGATCCTTCTGCATTGCACCGGCTTGAGAAAGCGCCTCCTGTTCAAGAGCACACCCTCCCCATGCAGCAAGGGATCATTAAATATCAAACACTTTATTTGTGCCATTTGCATTGCTTATTGTGCCCTTGTGCGGGATGGGAACTCAGCGGCAATAGTTGATGTGCATGGATTTAAAGGCGCCTGGATCTGTTAAAACAGGCAGGGAAATGAAGGAGAAGCTCTGAGCAGCGGCAGCTGCCAGTGCTGCTTCAGCAGCACAGCGGGATAAGAGGAAATAAAAGGGAAGGAGTGACAGATGAGTTTAGGTGACCCTGACACGAGGACATAAGGGTTTTGGGTGCATTACCTTTCACTTGGGGATGGAGAGGAGGGGACTGGGTGGGTGACAGCCACTGCCAGACCCATGATGAGACACAGTGGTGCCACTGGTCCCAGCTTGTCCCTGGGATGAACTGGTGTTTCCTCCCTGCTGTGCTGGGGGGAAACTTTGCTGCAGCAGGCTGTGCACATGAGCATGAGGTCTTTAAATATTTATAAAGCAACAGATGATGTCGAGATGCTGGGCAAGAGACTGAGAAGGTTGCCAAAGCCCTCTGCACACTGGCCCTGCTGCAAACCCTTGCTAAGTGGCTGCTGGAACTCTTGGCAATGTCAGCAAGGGGCTATGGCTTGCACTGAGCAGACAGAGGACACCCCAAGAGGAAATAAAGTAAATAGCTCATTAAAAAATCTTCCACATCGGAACAAGCTCCCCAAACCCCTTTCTCTTCCCAGAAGTGACCGTGCTGCACAGAGGCTGTGATTTGTTGTTGTCACCATGGGAAATGTAAAGCACAGCAGCAGAGCATCACTTACGGCTTTATTCCCCTTCCCTCTCCCTTCATTTCTTTGCTGAGACTGCAGATGAAAGAGCAGACAAGTGGTGGCTGTGCCACTGTCCCTGTGCTCAAAGGCAGGGTGGGCAGAGATGGCCAGAGAAGCAGAGCCCTGGGATGTCCCCACAGAGAGGAGCTGCTCCTGGCCCAGGGCACAGAGTGGGGACGAGCACACAGGGCGGTGTCTTGTTTTGGCACATAAGAGCCTGTGATGGGGCAGAGAGAGCAGCTCCAAGCGGTCACCTCAGGGGCAGGGCACACACTGGGGACAGGCTCTGGCAAAGGGTTTCAGCAGGAGCAGGTCGGACATGGGATGGGGTCAGGTACTGGGAAGGAGATGCTTGTGCTGCCACAGGCACGTGGACAGCTCTGGAAGGAAAAGCCTGACTGAACCTGCCCAGCCTAAAGCAGAAGGAACCTGCTGTGGCTCTGGGACTTGGGGATTTAATTTTTTCCTCTCTGTGCAATTTTTTCCTCCCTGCAAGCAGAGACTGCAGCAGGCTAAACAAATAAGGGGCTGTAATGTAATCTTAGACATATGCTCTTGAATTCACATTAAGAGTGCAAACCATAATATTTTGGTTTATTATTTAATTACAGAACTTGTAAATGTAAATGGATTTAGACCCTTAATTTTAGGAAGCTTGAATTACCTTCCATTCCTTGTTTAACATTCAGGTGGAGAACTTCCATGTCTGGAACCAGCACGTTTGGGGTGTGCAACAGAGCTGGGTGAGCCAGGCATTTTCACCACTCTGTCTTCTCATTTGTAGAAGTTGGGCCAAATTATGTCTTACTGTAAAGTGTCTAAAATTAATTAAGTGGCAGAGCATAAGGAGTTGGTTTCAGTCCTTCTTTCCCCAGCAGTACTTTGCAAACTGTGATAAACTCCCTGGTGAAAACCAAGAGAAAATTGAGCCTCCACTTACGGTTTTTCTTTTGCACCTGAAAAGAAAAATCCTGTATTTCTGAAAATGTTCCCCTATTAGAAATTGTTTGCCTAATATTAATTGTGTCAGACAAAGCTCTGATGGTACAAGGCCTCCCTGGCTTGAAATGTGAGCTCTGTTCCTGCACATTGCTGGGAGCATGTGTCTGATTTTGAAATTTGTCAAAAGGCTTGAGCATGTGTGTGGGACCAGTGCTGGAGTATGCCAAAGAACTGCTCCCATTCAGGGTGACTGAGGCTCCAAAACACTAAAAACTGAGCAGAAACTGCTTTTGAGGCCTCGAGTCTGAGCCCCCTGCTCTTGAGGCAGCTCCTGCAGGGGTTGGTGGGGTCACCCCCACAACAGGAGGGCAGCGGCCACACGGCCCCAGCAAGCCCAAGGTCCTGAACCATGTGTCCCCTGGACACGCCTCCTGGACATGCCACCAATGGGACTGTTAATTAGGGGAATTGATTCCTTGCTCAGGCAAGGTGCCAGCAGGAACATTTGGGAGTGAAGGGGTTATTTAGAAAACCCCATTGCTGGGTGTTTGCATCCCCCTCCCAGCTGAGCTGTTCAAGTTAGGTATCACCAAGCCCCTGGTGTGCAGGCTCTTGCCCAGGGAGGCACAGCATTGCTGTAGGGGTTTGGGATGTGGCCCTGGAGGTCCTTCCCTGCTGCCTGCCTGGTGAACCCCTCATTGTCTCCGCAATGGGACCAAGGCAGGTTTAGGAATGCTTTGCTTGTACCCTGTGAGAAGGGGCCTGAAAGCAAGGTGCATCCTTTCCCACTACGACCAGAGGAAGAAAGACATTCATTTTATCTGTCTGGAACTGTAAGTGAGGCTGCTCATCCTGTGCAATTCCCATCTCCTCAGGCTGCCTCCCAGCATCAGCGATGTCTGCAGGCAGCTGGTCAGAGCTGTGAGTGACTCCACAGAGACACTCTTATTTACTGTGCAGGCAGACCCCAGCCAAAATCGGGGAGGGGGATGCAATCACATCTGTACCTTATCAGGCACGTGCACACTCCCACCTGGCTTTTGAACAGCAAATTATGGATAGTGTAACCTCCAGGTCATCTCTTGTAAACAAAACTCCTGCTTGTTCCATGCTGAGTACACCATTTCTCCATGAGAAGAGTCTGTGGAGGGCCCTGCCAAGACTGGTAACATATTCTCTGGATGTACACTAAGGAATAGGTATATAACTTCTCTCCCTCATGAACATCATGTTTTAGCAAAGCCTGATGATGGTTTTTTTTTCCTTTGTAATGTCATATGATTTTAAACTGCTGCATTCAGAGAGATGAACATTTGGCATCTGGATAGACGGTACAACATAAAGTAATGACCACATAATTCCTATCCATCTGGATTCACCATATAAATAATCAGAGCAAAGCACCTGGAGAAGGGAGGTGAGGGGGCTGAGCCCATCAGAACAATGTGCAGTAAACAGCATAAGAAGATGTCAGAGTCCACACGACGGGTCAGTCTTGATCCCTCACTACAATTCAGTAACATAAAAATATCCCCGTTTGAGCCTGGGCTGTTTACACAGCTGGAGCATAAATATTTAGATTTGCAAGAGAAACGCTTGCTCAGCCAAAATCGCTGTGAGATCTCTGGAGTCAGCAGCGGGGGGTGTAGAGAGGCCCAGCATTTCCTTGGAAAAAAGAAAATCGATAATAATTAAAGCAGGGAGCTCTGTTTCCACAGAGAAGCCGGCACTTCTGTAAAACTAACTTGGCTCATGTTCTTTGGGGGGTGTGAAAACCTCCCCGTGAGGGCTGGCCAGCCCTGTGACAGAGCTGCTCAAGGGCCACACGTGGGGACCTCATGGACACGGGGGGTTGATGTGGGGGGGGTAATGGGGAGGGTGCAGATGTTGCTCTGAGGACTGGAGGTCCCAGGGGAGCCACAGGCACCTCCATGAAGCCAGTCCAGCCTGTGGGACAGCAAGGATTTGGTCCAGTGCATTTTCTGTCTGTCAGGTGCCCTGTGAGTGATGTGCCTGACATTGCCCTGGCCAGGAACTGCTGTATTTTCATAAATTGCTTTTTTCCCCTTGCGTTTTGCTACCATAAAGTTGGCTGTGGACCCAAGTCCACCTTTTGGCCACCTCTTGCCAGGGGAAAGGAAGGCTTTCACTGCTCTTCAGTATTACACAGACAGGTAAAGCATCCCCCACCCCAGGGAGGGGATGGAGAACCAAGCTGGGTCCTTCCCACTGAATGACAGCAGCCTCCTTTCTAGAAAAAAATATTTAAGTGGAATTTTCATCAGGTAAACCCTCACTTCAGGAAAACCACAAGGTATAGCAGTTATTGAAAAGAGGATTTCTACTAATGCATCTGCTGTGTCTTCATTATGTCAGGGCATCTCCATGAAGAGATTTGCAGAGGAATCCAGCCATTCATTTCCACACATAATTCCTCAACAGCCCATTTGCTTCAAAGACTTTTATAGACTTTTACTACTACATGAATCCTCAGATACTTATTTTTTAGGCTCCAGGGGATCCATTGAAAGAGAAATTAGTTTTCTGAAGTTTTATGACAAAGGTTTTGCTCTGGATAAAAGCTTCCCGTTATTTCCAAACTTCTGTTCTCCACAAAGATGACTTTGGCAGGTCTGTTCCTATGGCTGCCACAGGGTGTGAGGCATGGGCAGAATTTTAGGTCTCAAAAATAAATAATATATTTCTATTGGAAAAAGCTCATTCCTTAGCCTCACCACTTTTAGTAGTGTGGACATTTTTCTACAGATATCCAAATGCACATGAACACCTGGGAGTGGGAACCCCGCTTGCTTCCATGTTGTTCCCATCCCCATCTGCCTCATCCCCTGACCTGTCTGAGCACAGGCCAGCCCTATTATGGATGGCCAAAAATGCTCTTATAGATCCCCCTTATGCCCCCAGTCCTGCCTGCGCAGTGGTGCTGGGGGAACAGCAGTGGGAAGTGGCTGGTGGAAAAACCCAAGGGTAGCTGGGATGTTGGCCCCATCCAGCAGGATCCCACCTGGACAGAGAGACCATGGAGATAGCAAAACTTAATAAGAATTAGGCAAAACTAGTAATAATAAAAACCTCTCTCCCCATTTCCATGATCCTTGTGCAACATTTGAGCCACATAAGGGCAAGGCAAACTCACAACACTCAGGGAACATTTCATACATCAAGTGCTTTTTTTGGGGAAGAGCCAAGTCTCTTCTCATTTTGCTTTCCTAAGGGCTGGGAGTTTCCAAAAGCAAATCAGATGCCTTGAAAAATAGGCTAATGTGAGTGTGGGGATGTCACACACATCCACTAGCAAAACAGGCATTCGAGGGAGTTCAGCAATCCAGGTGTTCCTGGCTTGTATACCTCCAGGATAATGGTGACCTGTTTGACCTAAGCTGGAGCAATCAATGTGCCTTGTTTAATAAAAATATAAACTGTTTGGTGCAATCCTACTCCTGCTGAAGTCTGTCAAGATGACATTTCAGTGCCTCAGTCTTCAATGAGACACTGAGTGAAGTGGGGTGATGGAGATGAGGCCAACAGAGAGGGTGAGAGGGGAGGATTAGAGGAGAGCAAACGTGGCCACACCAGCTGGGCTCCAGAGGGAAAGCCAGATGGTTACACTGCAGCAGCACTGACACAGCTAAAGGAAATATTTAGCTGGACTCATTTGCCATGAGGTGTCACCAGAATTAGAACCAACATGTCCATCAAGGATGAGATGCAGGCAGCACTGCGGTTTATGAGGGATATAAACCACCACACTTCAGGGAGCGAGCCAGCCACGTCAGAGGGAGTGGAGAAGGAAAGATGCTGTGGGCAAACAGGCATTCTCTGGCTTTCTCCATGGAAAAATGTGCTGGCAGAAGCCGTGGCTGGGTTTGGTGTTAGTCTACTCACGTGGAGCCATGGCAGCGCACCCAGGATCACCACTGGCAACTGTCTCCTCATGGAGCTTCTACACCAAACCGGGCTTCCTCCTCCACCCTGGCTTGGTCTGTCAGGACAATGTCCCTGTCCCTTTGCTTGCCCTGCCCCAAGCATCCTGGCAGGGCTCCATGAGCAGCAATGGGACCACAGTGAGTCCCATGGAAAACTGGGCAGCCATCTCACCATCCCTGCGTCCATCCAAAGGACATCTCCAGACCTTCACAGCCCGATAGCTCTGCCTCAGAAACTGCAACTGGCAGTAAAACAGGGCAATTATCCCTAATCATCCTGAATTATCACAAGTCCTCCTCCATCCAGGCTTTTCAGCCTCTCCTTCCCCCAGAACTTTGCTCTCTCGTTAATTGAAACAGAACCTTTCTGTCACCCCTGATTGCATCGTCCAACATCAGCTGCCTGGAAGGATAAAAATAAAAGATGGAAGGTGTGTGCTTTTGGTACAAATAAATAGGTGCCAGAGAAGGTTATTTAATTATGCAGTGATTGAATTAGGTGGAAGAAACTGCATTATGCCCACAAAATATCTGCCCTGCTGATTATTTGAGGCATGGTCCCTGTGTGGCCAAGTGATGGGCTTTGGTTGGGAGGGTTTGCAGCAGCTCCCGTCCGATGCCATCGGGATCACTGTGGATACCTCAGCTCCCTTTTTGGCAAATTTGGCTGCTGGCAGAGTGAGGCTGGCATTAAAATGCTCTTGTTGTTCACTACAGATTTTCTGTGCAAGAAAAAATTATTTTAGAGTGGATGAGCCTGATGACTGGGCTGTGTCCCTCCATTACTGCACCTTCCGTGGACTTAAATGGAACAAAATGGAGCAATTAATGGATGAAAAGTAAAAGCTCACCATGGATGTGTGTTACTGAAAAGTGAAAGCTATGAGGAGTTTATATGGGAGGGAAAAAATATGGGTTTATAGCCAATAAAGGATCTGAGGGAGGTCCCAGAGCCAAGTGCCCTCATGATGTGCCACAGCCCCAGCACACGTCTAATTAGGATGAATTTCCCTTCTGCTGGAGTTAATGTATTATGTATTGAAACTATTTGTGTTCATTTGTAGCAAATAATTACTTTTAAATGTTATCATTCATTTGGATTATTTGACTTCTCTATTAATTCTATAAATAATTGTTTAAAAGAGTGTGTTGAGGTTGGTGGAAAGCATTCCTACTGTGTTGCTGACGTGGTGGAGCAGCTCCCTGTGGTGGGGCCAGCTGGTGGATGACGTGTTGGCACCACCAGATATCCAGCCTGAGCCCTCCATCCCCAGCAGCTTCCCACTGCCCCTTGGTGACAAGGAATACACAGCACATCAGTGCTGGAAATCACCACATGCCTCATGCCTGGTGCCTCTCCCTTAACTGTTAGGAAATGCTCTGATTTCCATGGAAAGCTGTGCCCCTGCCCTTGCTTCCCCTCACTGTAAATCTTCTGTCCCACGACACCTAAAAGCAAAAGCAATCTTCTTAATCACAGCACTTCAGAGCACAAACAGAGGTACAAGGTAAGAGGTGCAGGGCAATGAGCTCCTCTGTTGTGTGCCCTTCAATGTGGCTTGATAAATGGAGATTTTGCTGGGAGATTTTTCATGCATGAGCATTAAAAGGGGTGCAAGGCTATTTTCTTTCCTTGCAAGGCAAGACAAAGGAGCTGTGCTTTCCAACTCAGCAACATTAGTCTTCATTTCAGTGGGGGAAATTAAATAAATGAATCCGAAAGCGGGAAGGAGGGAAAAGCCTTCAGAACAGGATTTAAAATAATTATTTCTGGGGTTCTTCATATCCTCCTGCTGTTTCAGCCAAGTCCACAAAGCATTAGGGAAACACATGGACCCTGTAAGTATCCCAGCAGCAGCCCCTGGCTGGGCACCCGATGTTCCAACCCAGCAAGCTGCCAAAATGTTTAAAAAGTAACCTGTCAATTAGCAGGTTCTCTCTGAAGAATTTAGTCTGGCTAAGTCCAAAGGGGGAACTTAAAAGCTCACTATGCTTAATTTGATCAAGGCTTTAATAACATCTGGCTGGTTTAGTACGTGGGTACTGCTGTGCTCCCAGGAGTGGGGCTGGACCTGGCCTCCCAGCACCCCATGTTTGCTGTGCTTGAGTCATTTCCCCACCAAGCTCATGTGTTTGCAACTTAAAAGGATGTTGTGTGGTTTCAGTGGCTCCTCTGGGAGCTGGGAGTCCTGCCAGCACCAATCCCCCCACTGGCAGTGAGAGGTACGAGGAAGGTGGAGAAGCCAATCCTGATGGAGCCACTGTCCTGGACTGGGGCAGGAGGGGCTCTGTGGGGTGGCTGAGGGACCCAGTGGGGTCAGAGGGTGAAGGGGCAGGGGATGGGGGCTCAGTCCCTCTTGCATGCATCATGTTTTCTTTCTGTGGTGGGGCTTCTCCTGGGAAGGCGTTGCACACCTTGCATCAGAGAGGGATTTTGCCCGCCCTTAAATCACGGGAAGATGATTTAAGGAACTGAAAGCTTCAAGCCAGGGCTTCTAACTGAAAAGACACATTGATTTTCTGTAGCTGATGGAATAAAAGAATTACTGTGGCACAAAA
>VZTH01013936.1:862538-908053 GCA_013397815.1 Aleadryas rufinucha | reverse complement strand
AAAGGAAGCAAACTTTGTTCAAAAAGCCACCTTGGCACGTGCTGTGCATCAGCGGGGCTGGTGTTCCCGGGAGATGATCCCTGTGCAGCCCCAGCCTGCACAAACCTGCTGGCATGGCTTTGGGTGCCCTGTGGTGGGAGCAGGCAGGGCCCAGTGCCCAGAGGAAAGCAGGGCAGTGATGGGGAACCAGGTCCCTCCTTTTGGGAGCGCAGGGTCTCGGCCCCACTCTGGGGTTTGGGGACCAAACTGCATCCCTTAAAAAAGGGGTACCAACGCCAGTGGCCTGAGGATGGGGAAGCAGTGAGCAGGGGTCTCTCTCGCTCCCGGGGCTCTCCAGGGGCTGGCAGCAGGGTGCTGGAAGGCTTTGCTCTCCCTGTGGAAGCCGCTCCTTGGGTGTGAATAATCGGTCTCCCCCCATCCCGTGCCCCAATCGGCCCGCACGGAGTCAGTCGCTGCCTTTCTCGGTGAATATTTCATCCCGCCCTCGGCGCGGCTGAGGCTTCTCGGGCTTTGGGGAAGCTCCAGCCCGCCTGCCCGGGGAGAGGGTGGAAAAGGGCAGCACACCGCACAAAAATGCCCTAAAATGTGTCCCCAGGGCGCCCCTGGCGCTGGCAGAGATCCCGATTCGGCGGCTGCATCTCTCGGAGAAGGATGGAAGGGCAGGAGGCTGCGGGAAAGGCAAAGGGGGGTCGCTCCGGGATCCGCAGGCACCGGACCCTTGCCATGGCTGGGTTGGGGTGATGTCCCTGCGGGAGCAGCTGCCCGGGCTGGAGCAGCCCCTCACCCCGACATCCCCCATCCCGAGCCTTGGCTTTCCCACCAGCTTTCCCCCAGGAAAGCCCCAAACAGCACCCGCCGGAGCCGTGAGGAGCTGGCAGCTCTCCCTCGGCCCTCCACAAAAGCCCTTGTTAATTCTCTATTCTCCCTTAATTACACGAAAGCAATGACCGTTCTATCATCACTTTACAACGCCTCGGTTTAAATCCACTATTAAGGCAGGAGTGTTGTGGCTCAGACACTTTAATTAACATGAATGATCTCACCTTTGTCCCCAGCATCTTTTTTACGTGTTATTATATCAGGTAATTGTTAAACTATTCACTGGTTTGGAGAGGTCTATGCTTTCATTAAAACATCTTGCTTTTTCTGACCCGGCAGATTACCCACATTTTTGCACTTAGAATTTTCAGGTGATTTGAGTTAAATCAATCTGCAAGAAACCAGATGAATTATTTAAAGCATTAGTGGTCTCAAACTAGGAAATGGGATTTGGTCAATGCTTCTCCAAATTTTAGAAGTTTCAAGGTGCTCCCAGAGCTGGCTGGGAAATCAACTCCCTATTGACCAAAGCTATCAAAAGAACGAACTGAATAGTTTAAATTAATTTGAAAACTCCCCACACTTGTGGGAAAAAAAGGGCATTCATTAATTTTTAACATACCTTTTCTTGTTTCCTCTCTCACCAGAAAAAAAAGCTGGCAGAGAAACCAGGGGCTCTTCCCTCAGGAAACAAAAGCCCTTCCAACTTTTTTGAGCTTTTCAGAAATGTTCCTCGTGGGGTTTTTTTTAAGTGAAATTACATTGAAAATGTGGAACAATTAAATAAAACCCAGCCCAAACCCCCAGCTGATAACCCCTTTCAGGACGCACTCTGATGTGGATGAAACTTGCTTCTGACCAATTTTGATCACTTGAAAATGTCCATTCTCTAAAATTTGGGAAAATTGAAATACTTTTTGTGCAATTAGGAGGGGCTAAAGCATCCTGCTTGCACCCCTGTGTCAGCCCTGAAGGTGGGCAGTGACTCTGCTTCTCTGCTAAAACATGGCTCAGGGGGCTGCAGGAGGCTGGGTCCTTCCCAAGAGCACCTCCAGCTCCTGCCTCCAGTGTTTGGAGAATGATCAAGTGAGAGCAAGACGGGGATGCAGGCACAGGATGAGACTTTTGCCTCAGCTCTTCAAGGACCAAAGCACTGGGTAAACCCTGAGACTTGGTCTGAACACCTGAACCTTCATTTCCTCCTCTTCCTCACCCAGAGTTTTTTCTTAGAAGCAGCAGCAAAGCTGGGTTAGGACAGACAGGGGAGAAAAATCCTACCGCCACTGGCCTTCCCCATCAGCAGCAGGAGCATCACCTGTCCCCAGCCCATGGCAAGCAGGGATATCACTGGAGCAGAAGCATCTGGGGGCCCTCATGGCCTTGCCCAGACTCACCTGGAACAGACACCTTTCCATGGGCACTGGAGCCCACTGCGGCTCAGCCCAGCCACCAGTCCCAGCTTCAGCCTCTCTTCAGAATGGATCTTGCAGTATTTCATCCCATCTGTCCAGCCTGGAATCTGTTTGCTCCCATCTGCTGGACTGTGGTGGACCCTGGATCTTGTTCGTGTCTCTCTGTGTGTGGAAGTGTCAATAGAGCCTGGTCCTAGCCCTGCAGAACTGCTCTCCATGAGTGAGGATTGCCCCTGACTCCCAGCTGGATCCGCTGCTCCCCAGAGGTGAGTTGCTGTGCTCTGGACGGTGGTGAAGGCGGAGCTGTGTGTGAGCCACATCACTACACCGGCATCAACCTGGGGAAAAGGGCTGGAGGACCCTGCATTAAGGGACTGGCTTAACTTTGCCACCTGTGTGACCACCATGGGTGTGTGCCTTTCCCACGGCTGGGGCGGGTCTGCTGCAGTGTCACCCATCGCGTTGGAGAGGAGCATCTGAGCCGTGGAAACCGCGTTGGGTGTCAGGGCTCTTGCGCTGTCCTGCCTCTGCGAAGAGCCTCTGGCACTGGTGGGCTGGGGGCCACATCTGTGTGGGGAGAGAGAATGGGGAGAGAGAATGGGGAGCAGCTCTGACTCAGCCCTGTGGATGTGCCACCTGGGGACAGGGCAGGGAGGCTCCTCTGAGGGCAAGGGCAGCTTGGTATGGCAGTGATGGGAGTCATGGTTAACTGGGTTAATTATATTCATGTTGCCAGGAACACGGTGAATTATGTTAATAGCAGCATCTGGGGAAATTACATCTTCATTAATTGGTCCTGATTGCTGTTTGGCAGATGCGAGATGTTTCTGACTTTAACATGCAGGACAAAATTTATTGTAATCAGCACATGCAGTAAGTGCACGAATACTGCTACCATGCATTCCTAATTGACTCTCTGAAGGGGAAGGGATGGCAAAGACTTGCATGGCCATCTCATTCTTGCTCTCCCGCCCCAGCCAGGACAGGCTTGTCTTCTCCTGATTCCTGCTCTAGTGCTTCTTCTGACAGAGTTTGGAACATTGTTTTGAGTTAATAATGGTAATAATGTGGTTGACAGACACAGGAGAGCAGTCACAGGGCTGAGGATGCTCCTGTTGATGTGCTGTACTCTGGAGTTGGCCTTGTTGTTCTCTGGCCTTGATCTGCCCAAAAGGCTCCTCCTCATGGCTGTAACTTGGGGGCAGCCGGGTCCATTCGCATGCTTGGAGTCAAACGTGTTGGTGATTTGGAGACCTTTGATCCTGTCAGGTCCCCAGCAGGAAGGAAAGGAGGCTCATCCAGGCAAGGCACCAGGGTACCACCCCTGGGTGGGAGATGGGGCTGCTGGTGCGTGAAGAGACGCTGGTCCTGGCCAGAGCAGGCGTGAGCTACGTGCAGTCTGTGGCATCGACCTCTGCAACGCTGCAGCTTTCAGTCAAGGCAGCAGCAGCAAACGAGGAATAAAGCACACTGCAATGAGCTATCACACCGTGGCAGAAAGCTCCATTCTTAACCACGGCAGAGATCCTAATCCCTTTGGATAACCCCCCAAAGCTCCCAGCAAATGCAGAGGTGATACATTACCTCCCTGGGGAAGCACGGGCTGAAACTCAGGCGAGGCACCGAGTCCCTCATAAGTTACGAGGCTCGTCTGGGGACAGCAATAAGTTGTGTAATGGCCTCACTTGCTCTGCTTTCTTTTTTACACACCACCATCTTTCATTTTAATAGTGGTTTTCCAGCCAGCTTTGTTAGGCCTGCTGCTAATTGGGCTGGATTCATGTGTCCCACCAGGGCACAGGACAAGCCTGGCACTGCTCAGAAGGGAAGAGTTTTACTGCCTGGTGCTTTCAATGGGCATAGCCCAGGTTTTGGGGAGCATAAGGAGGGGACGTGACAGGGGTGAGAGAGGAATTCAGGAACAATTTTAACTCTCTGCCTGCCCTTGAAGCTCATAGGTACCCTCCCTGAGGCAGTGATGGGACAGAGAGTGGCTCCACATGAGTCAAATATCCCCCAGGGAGATGCAAACTTGTTTTGCAATCAATCTTTCTGATCTGGAAAGATGTGGGGCCACCTCTTTTGCTGTGAAATTGGATTTAAAAGTTCTTCAATGCTGAAAGTATCAGATTCAGACCTTCACAAAGTGGTTTTCATAGGACATCACAAGGAATGAGAACTCATTGCTGGGACAATTCCACCAGAGCTTTGGAAGCAGCAAAGTTTGCACCCTCAGAACCTCGAGCGAGGTTTTACTGAGAGTCTGTAACAGGTGCTGAGTGGGAGGCTGGCCATGTCTTTTCCATCACACTGCCCCGGTAAATGAATGCAAGGACCAGGACAGCTGCATGCACGTGAGATTTGGCTGCAAAGCAATGGTTCTGCCTTCTGGGACACACTTTTGCCCACTCCAGGACTCCCCAGGCCCCTCAGCACAGGGACACTGGGAGGTCAGAGAGCTCCAGGGTTTCTGCTTGTGTTCTCTGAGCCTGTGGGAGACTCACAAAAATCCTCTCCCCATTGCTGTTGCACAGCACTTGCCACCTCTGTCCCCGCTGCCCTACAGTTCTCCCTGGAGCCCTGGGTGCTGTGGTCCTGCCCATCTGGCTGTTCCAAGGTGACCAGAACTTCCAGCCCCCAGTCACCCCACTAAGATGGACAAACCCCATTAAGTAGATGGAGAAATTAATGTTTAGTGGGAGCATCCACTTGGGATGTCTCAAAAAACACAGCTCTGAAATGTGTGGCTCTTTAGTCAGAGATGCCATCATCCCACTGCTCCTTCAGCCAGTGTGGCAAAGTGTGTCTCCACCTTGCTGTGGGTCAGAACTCTTTGTCTGGAAGAACACGATACAGGAGATCAAGGATCCTTTTCCTCCCCCATCTGGACACACCAGATGGTAAAACCAGGCCACTTGTTTGCAGAGGTCTTTCCCCATCAGCCACCGTTGTGATAACACTGGAAATGTCAGGAAACTCCTGTGAGAGGGAGCCTGCTCATGCCAAACACCAAAAAAGTTCATATTTGTAGCTGATAAACACAGCAAGGAGCGTACGAGTTGGCAAACAGACTGAATTGTAGCACTGCTTTTATTTTAAAGGGCAATTAGGACTGTGGAAGGATTCTCTCTGCCTCTTCAGTATGCCGTGTTTGTTAGTTAAAAGCTCAATTTACGGTTAATGTTACATGATAACATATGTCACAGCTCTGCAGCTGAGCTGCTCTGTGGCACCAAGAAAACTGTGCCAGAGCAGAAGTCCTGAGGGAGGCAAACGGGGGCAATAGTGCTGTGAAACCCAACTGTACCCACCAAAATATGGTGGGGAGGTTTTCAGAAGACCCAAACTCTGGTGGATGTAACTATTTGGGGCTTTCCCTTCCTGCTCACTTGAGAGCTGAGACTGTTAGACCTGCGTGAGGTTTTTGCAGATTCCTTTTAGTGAGGGTGGTGCTCAGGGCCAGCGAGGAGCAATGTCAGACAGTCCAGGAGAGATAACCCAGGCTGGCCCATGGGCCACTCTGTAAACCTGGAATTGGGGCAGGGAACACATTGGGTCTCCACCAGGCAAGTGGAACAGCCTGGATGAGTGTGGGGACATGAATGTGCTGGTCCCTCCTGCTGCTTGGACTGGCCCCGGGCTGGAGCAAGGCTTTAACTCCAACACCAGGCACTGCAGTGTCCCTCTCCTGTGTCACTCAGCTAAAGCAGAGATGACAAGCACGTCACCACTGTGACCACCCTAGTCATGGCTCCAGGCTATGATCTCAACTGCTGCCATGCCCACTGCTGACAGTGAGTGGAAAATACTCTTTCTTGGGGGAGAAATTTTCTGTTAGCAGTTGCAGAGGGCTAGCACAGGGTTCCTGCTCTTCTTGGAGACAGACTGTCACCAGAGAGATCAGACATCATTTGTTTTTAACGCTATGAATATGTAGAAACTTGTCTGAGCTTTGCACGCAGTGGCCATGAATTTAGAAACGGCGTCAGGAATCGTGGCTTCGGCATCCTGCAAATCGGGTCAGAGCTATAAATTTCTCTTACTGGTGCACAAGCCATTTGCCATACGTGACTTTCTGAATTTGTGGTCATTTCTCTCTCTGCCCCTGCGTGCAGAGTGTATGACTGAGATTTTATATTGCACCTCTGAGACACAAAGTCCTTCTGGTGCTTTTGCCTTGCATCCTAAACAGCCTCACTCGCTCTTCTCCCCGTCCCCTTGGCTTAATGGCTTCTGGCCACAGCCTGGCCCTTAAATCATGGGCTGCACCTGGACAGGCATAAACTGCAACTGTCCCCAGACAGAGAGGGTTTGATTGGAGTCATGAGGGATGTGACTCTGAACACAGCTCAGCCTTGGGAGAATGCTGCTCCTACACTGAGCCTGAGATGGGTCCTTTGGCACAGGCACCGAAGGGGATTGGGGCAAGTCCTATAGAGACCCCTGACATGTTCAGGGAGCCCTTCCAAGGACAGTCACTTGGAATACAGAGGGAGGGAATGTTCAGCATGGATATTGTGGGGGTATGTTAAGATGATCTGTGCATTGGGAGGAAAGCTTAAGCTAAGCAAGTTCACACTGTGGGGACTGGAAGATGATGCTGCCATCCTCCTCCTCCACTTTACTGCCTGTGCTTCTCCTCCCCCACCTCTATCTGTTCCAGACATAAAAGCTTTTTTATTGCAAGATTACTTTTGCTCAGTGAATTAAAATGAAGCATTTGCAATCCCTCCTCCAGTGCAACTGCTCCCAGCAGCAGTGCTCCCCAGCTGGTCCCAGCCCCTCTGGGCAGCCTGGGAAAGGCAAGCCCAGCAGCAGGACACCAGCAGGGTCTTGCTAAACCCAGCTCTGCTGAGATGTGCCCATGCCTCAAAATGGGTCTGCCCTGTTCCACAGACTGCTCCCTATGATCCTGGTGAATCCCTAAAGGCAGCAGAGGTGACCAAGATGTTTCCTAACTGATTCTGAATCCCTTCGTTGCAGCAGTGCCACCACAAAAACAGGAAACGTATCAACAGGATTGTTTATTAAATTCTGGTCTGGTTGCAAGGGTGCAACCCCATTGAGACCCTTTGGTGTAGAAACATGAAACAAATCCCGTGGATTTTCTCATATGTTGCTGAGAATTGTATCTCTCCTGCAGGTTGCCCCTGAGGATCACACACAGCGGTGTCATCAGGATCTGAGTCCAATTACGAGGGCAGAGCAGGACACTGGTAACTGCACATTTGTGGGTCACAGATGGAGCTCGTGTGGCCTCTGCTACTAACTCACAGCCACTCTTCAAAGCCAGGGTCTCCAGCAAACTACATATACAGCTCTGTTTCCCTCAGGGTAAGGTTTCTGTGCTTGTTAAATGTGAACCCTTGAGCCTTTTCAACTTAATCCTCTTCCAAGTGTATTAGGTTTTTGGGGAGATTTTTGAAATGGCAAGGTTTCCTGAATTTCTGATCTATTGGTGCACATCTAGAGCCCTTACCATAATTCAACATGCAATCTGAATAAAAGCAGTGAGAAAGCACCTTTGCTATCAGGATTTTTCAACTATAAATTGGTGGAAGTTGATCTGTGTGAAAACAGCACTAGCTTCATGTATTTAGCAGGGAACACACATCAAGCAAAGGAAATACCAGCTGCAGGGCTGGTGGTGCAGGGTTATGGATATGGGAACAGGCTGATGATAGAAACTGGTTTGTTGGGCTCCAGCAGACACAAGCAAAGAGACATTTTGAAAGCAAAGGTTTCACAGCAGCTATCCTTGAAGCTGTCTCTTGAAACTGTGGTTAGGGAAAATGCCTCTCTGTTGCCACCACAAACAGAAACCAGAGAAGGTGAGAGCATCCTGGAAGATGCCAGCAGCTTTCTTCCCAGGTTTTGTTCAAGCCTCCATGCATAGCTTCAGAGTTAACAAACCTTCTTGCCTATATTTCATGCTGCCTAACTTTTCAATCAAAGAACAACCCAGCCTTCAAAAACAAATCCAAGGACTATTATCCTTTGAAGAAAGGATGATCTTGTTCAGCAACCATTTACAACTGAAAGAAAAAAAATATTACATTTTGATTGTTATGGTAAAGAGAAGGACAGAGGTAAAACATCATAGCTGTTTTGCTTTGTTCCTTAGAGATAAGGGACTGTGCACATCTGGCTTTAAATAAAAATAGCAGCGAGCTCCCAATGGCCCTTAATCTCCCAGCTTCAAGAGTTTCTGAACTAGCCAAAGGCTACTTTCTTGCTAAGGGCTTTTGCCTCACTCCATATATCTTTGTGACAAAAGTGAAGTTATTTAGTGGGAGGGAGGAAGTAGATGCATTAGTGAGTGCACTGTCTCTTGGCTGAGGTTTAGGTTTATTTGAATTTATTATTTCTATGTAATCAACTGATTGCTTATTGAGCATTTTACTTTAAATGTGGTCAAGGACTGCAGTCTACAGTCAGTCAATCTATCTGCTCCCACCCTTGGTCCCCCTCTGCTATGTGACCATGTCCCAGCACTCCCTCTGTTGTCTATCATCAAGCCACACTCGTTTCCCAGCTCAGAGCTGTAGAGCACTGTGAAGATCCCACCTGCACAGCACAGTGGGAGTGTGACTGTGTGTGCTCTCTCCTGTTCATAACACTGAGCAGCTCCCTGACTAAACACGCCTTTCTCTTCCCAGCCATCACTAACCAGCTATTCTTCTTTCAGCTCAACTTCAACCTGCACTTAACCATTAACTCTGCCTATCTGTACCTAAAAATTATTTGAAATAGAACATTAAATTATTACAGATCTTAAACACGCAGAACAAGGCTGCTGTTTGACTTCTGTTTCAGAAATGATAAAGCACTCCAGCATCACACTTTTGTTCTCTCCAACAGCAGCTGAGCCACTAAACTGATGACACGAGGATTAACCAGGCAGTCTAACAAGTCATTGGTAGAAAGGGCTGTTTGTGGGGTGCATGGACTGCAGTCTGAATCCATTTGATGTGCAGCTGTCTCACAGTCATTACTCATCAGCAACCTCTTCCTCTTGCAGTGTAATTTTCCAAAATGTTCTCCTTCATTTTCATGGAGAAGATCTCTACTGTCACTTTCAACTGCAACTGCACCACCCATCACATTTGTTTTGTGAGACTGTGGTAAAACCTGAATAAGATGAGGCCCAAAAGGTATTTTCTGCAGCTCTTCTGCTTTGGGTGTTGGAAGGTTACATTCCTGCATTAGTGATGTGCAGCCCTCTGGTTCACAGCCACCTTCCCTTCTCTTCCTCTTGCACGAGGCGTTTGTCCTCTGCTCTGCAGCAGTGCTGCTGCAACGTGCCTGCCCTGACACACTCGTCTCCTGACACCTGAGGTAGGCAGACACCGCTTCATTCAGGTACTGAAGATTGATTTCATGGGAGGTTGCCTCAACCTAAGAAAACACCCAGAATACACTCAGTTAAAAGGAGACATGTTTCAATTCAGCCTTGCGTGATTATCTTCCATGAATTACTTTTGCTACATGAAGGGATGGAACTTAAAGTTCTTTTTCTCAAAGCAGCATAAAGACTCAGGGGGAGCTAAGCAAAATGTCAGTAATTCTTTGTTATTGCTGCTATAACGGGAGCAGTAGAGGGCTTACCTCCGTGGGATTTAGCCAGAGATCTCCATCACTGGGATTTTCTGCTGATTTCATGGCGCATACCAGCATTCGAGTTATTGCCTCTTCTACACGGGCTTCATGATCTGCATCCTGCCTCGAGAGAACAGAACGTTTTAGGAGACAGATTAGCTCATGATTCTCTGCAGAAAGCTGAAAGATCTTAGGAAGAACATGGATGGCCTTAGTTTGAAAGCCACACTCGTGTATGTGAAGTTAGTGAAAGGTTTCAGACTCTCTTCCTGTGTACAGTCCCCACACAGGTGACAGCACAGGCTTTGGTGTGGCTGCTCATCTGAAAATGAATTTGCAAAAAATATTATGTGTATACAATCTTTTCCCTTATTAGCATTTTGTTAATTGAATCTGGTGCTTGAAATTACAATGCAATATTAGCATTTAATTAATGTATGCATTTAAAGAGCTCTTTAGGACCAGAAGAGCCATAGAAGTACATAGCACATTTTTGTATCTACATATTATGTCTAATTTAAGTAATTAAAACACACAGGATGTTATAGCAAGGCAGCAGCTATCTAGGGGCTACACAAGCACAAAAGTGAGTCTTAAGGAAATTTAGGAAATATTTTATCACAAAACAGCAGCTGACAAAATGCTGCACTTTTGAACATCAGCAGAAGGAAGAGCATGTTTCCTCTGAAAGCTCTCCTGCAAAACTAAAAACTAACTTGAAAACAGGCTCTTTGTTTCAGGCCTTTACTTCCTGCATCATTCCCCTTGGACAGCTGGATACTAGCTAGGTTAGGACAGCAGAACAAATAGAGGATTTTTTTAGCTTTCTTTCCCATTTGAGTTTCTTGTATATGGAAGGGAAGGGTATGTGGAAGGAATGGTAGACTCTCCTAACTGGACAAGTGGTTTGGTTATCTCAATGACAAGTACCTAGAAGTGGATACATAAATTTGCTTTAATTGAGATGTTTAGATGTATTAGTTTTGGAGGAAAGATGCAACCTGGTCAACCCACAGCCCTGATCAGTCTAACTGTGGCGCCAGGGAACCTGTCAAGCAAACCACACATCTGGCCAGTATGAGTGCTGAAGGCAGCAATTTGTCCTGGAACCCTAATCAGAATTTGGCACAGAAGCAGGGGGAAGTGCTCTTGGCATTTTGTGGCTTTGGATGCTTGGCTTTTTAACAGCCTTGTGTAAAAAGCTACCAAAATACAGAGTTTGGTATCTACATGTGGAAATTATTTAAGATGTTGCATTCTTGATATTCATCCTGGCCTGCTGAATAACAGAGCTGTACTGATTGCATGACACTATGTTAGAAAGCAAGGAATACTTTTGGGTAGCTCACATCCAGCTGAAAACAAATTAAATTTCTACTCTAAACTCTTGCCAATATAATTAATGGTTTCACTGGGACTGTAATTGTTGGTGAGATTCACATCTGTCGATATGAAAGCAGCTGGTAACAGCTGCAAGCAAGAACTGCTTGGTTTGGTAATGGAAATGTTCTCAGAATTGTCTTTTAGAATCCATGTCAGAATTTATTTTTATAGATGGATTGCCCAACACCTGACAAACAGTGCTGCTACAGCAGCTGTAGGGATGATTTGTGTAAGGAACTTTCACCTGGGCTGCAATAGCCGCATTTGCTCATGGCAGACATCAATATTTGCGGTGTGTTGCTTATTAGCAAGATCCAGCAAACACTCCTCTGTTTATGATGCCACACAACCACTGACTCTCGCTGTCACCAAACAGGATCTTGGTGACTTCTGCAAGACCTTTATGACAGGTCTGAAGGCCATAGAGTTTAGCTCCACTTTTTTTTTTCCTTGCAACACGTAACAGCTAGAAATGTTCAGGCCGCACCCCAGCACCTGGGAGCTACCAGCCAAGCACAGCTGATCCCATCACAGCCTGCTCCTCCAGAGGGGGACATCTTGTGAGGCACAGCTTAGGGCACAAGTGTGTGTGGTGACATCAGGGCCTTCCCAAGCTCAGGGCACACAGCCAGTTCCTCTGAATCACCTCAAAGGCTTAAATTCAAGGCAGGCTCAAGTGGCTGCTCTACAGTGTAGCTGGTGCTTTCTCTGGCAGTGGAAACAGCCTGACTGCACTCAGGGCTATGTAAGAGCCTGGCCTGGGCTGTCAGCCTGCTGTCCTTGCTAAATACATGTTTCATCTGGAAAATTTCTCCATGAGGGAAACACTCGAGGTCCTCTGCTCTGCAAATGCTTGGTTTGATGCTGGTATGAGAACTGCATCGTGTGGTCTTGGAACAGCAGCTGAACACGTGTTCTTTCCCCTGCAGATCAGTCTAATATAGGTTTTAGAAGTAGGAAAAAAAAAAAGCCAATGAGTATTTTACTGAGGCAGCTTTCACAGGCCATTTCAAAAATTTAATATTAACCTAGGATTAATAATGAAGTAATTTGAATCAGAAAACCTTCTGGAGTATTGAGATGATCTACTGGAAGATGTCCCTGCTCATTGCAGGGTGGTTGGACTAGACAACCTTTAAAGGTCCCTTCCAACCCAAACTATTCCATGATTCTATGACATCCCTGGAACCATCCCATATATACTGGTTAACACAAGCAAGAAAAATCAAAGCCTGGGGAGAAGAAAATTAATTAAATACTTGAGGAAATCCAACTTCAGGCAAATCAAAACTATCACAGAGGAATGAAAATTCAAAAATCCTCTTCTCCTCCCTTCCTATCACATTAATCTGATTTAAATTCTAATTTAGCTTTGCACATAAGCTTGTCCTTGAGGTGAAGTTGCTGGTTTTTTGTTCTCTATTCAGCACAAAGCTGGCTAGACCTTAAGAAACTGGACATTAAAAGCTTGTGTTAATTGTTCACCTGATTGAAGTAAACTTGAAAGGGGATTTCTGCTGAACTGGGGCTTCAGATCTGGAACCCTGAAAGGTTCTTCAGGAAAAAAAGTGTATCCACAAGGGCTCTTCCCTCCCCAGCCTCTCAACACAACACACCCAATAGGACTGAACCTGGCAGGCAAGGGACAGAAATCCCTTCGAAGTGCTACATCCCCATGACATTAAAAGGAAAATACCAGTTCAATCCAAGAGTTGATGCTGACAGTGACAGGATCAATGGATTCCACATAGTGCCACCAGTGCCTTGGAACGAGCAGGACCTGGAATTGGAGACATTACATGAGGGTACAAGCAGAAGCCTGAAGAAAGATAAGGTGTTTTAATTTAGGTGATACGGGGTGCAGAGACAGAACTGAGGCAAGGACACAGGGGTGAGGGGTGATACTTATTTCTCTCTTTTAAAGAGCCTTTTCTCAAGACTTAAATGCCTACTCTATCAATACTATCATGTAAGAAATGGACATGATCCAGAACTACCTTTCATCCAAACTCCTTCCCATATAGTCCCAAGCAGGACTCTAACTTTCAACTGCTGTAGGTAAGCAAAGTCCAGCACTACAGAGGGGGTGCAGCTGGTGTAGCAGTACATCAGGGCTTTAGAGAGAGTCTCAGCCAAGAAGGAATTCTTTTGTAGGCTCTCCAACTGAGCAGACTTCCCAGTTCCTTTAGGACTGCCAGCTGGTTTCCCCAAAATGCAGGTATCCCTATGCTCATCTAGGTGACAAACCGTAGCTTTAATTCTGGTAAATAATCACCAGTATTGAATTTGTCACTTTTAGTAGACAGGCTTTTAAAAGAAAATGTCATGGTTTCTGGGACAATCTAGTTTAGATCAGAGCTTTACAACAATATCAGGATGATAGCTGTGACATAAAATTGATTCCAACCCATGGTTTTTATGGTACAAGACATTGATGTTGTTTTGATGATAGAGGACAAGCTTTGCAGATTACTGAACATTAGATTAACATGGAGCTATCAAGAAAAGCATAAAAGATATTTCTTGACAAGTTATAAAAATGGTCAGAGACAGATAAAAATATACACTTCACAATGGAGAAAGTGAAGCAATGATCTGTATCTGAATTGCACACAATTCTTTCTCTTGGTAGACACAAATTACTTAGAAGAATGTTCTGCTACCCAGATAGCCCTGTGCTTCATTATATCAAAACACGGCTAATGAGAAAATGTCTGTGGAGGAAACAATGGCACCAGTCCTGCAAACACTTACAGGACACTTGGAGCACTTTCATTTTTTGGGCCAGATGACAAAATGTTCTCCACAGGCTTCAATTTAAGTCAAACAAAAAAAAGGACTAGCTCTCCAAAGGTCAAAAACATTTGGAAATTATTCTTTTATCCGGTACAGTATACAGAACAGAAAAGGAAGTCAGTCAGAGGAGAGTCATTATTTTAAAATATCACTAGTTAGTCCTGACATATAAGTGTATGAAACCCTACAGACTGGAGCCAAAACATGTTTTCTACACTGAACAAGTTTCAGAGTTTTGTCTTTACCACCAAAACATCCACTTTAAACGAACACTGCAGTTGCATTAGCAGCAACGGGTTTATCTGTAAGGAAGTGTTTGCCTAAGTTTTACTGACTGCAAAATCATACAACCCACCCCCCAAATGCTCATCTGCTCTATAGGGGATCTTACACTGAATGCTGCTAAAGAATCTGGATGCCCTTCAAGTGACCAGGTGTAACAATGAACCCTGGAAAACTCTGCTTTACAGCAGAAGAAAGCAGAGCTCCCGAAAGTGGCCCTTTGCAACAACGGGATCCTTCCTGTGAGACTTGTGTAGGAACAGTGAGCTGCCAACATGCTGGAGAAGGGGATGGAGACACTGGGGAACTGGTGCAGAGGGACTATGTAGCAAGGGAACACGAGCAAGAGACAAATTAAGGGAAGTGTGTAAATGTTTCAGCAAGAGATGCTGCCTGGAAAACCAAGATGGAAATTAGGCATGGAACGTGCTGGCTCTACACAACTCACGTGCAAAACAGAGACAGAATTGCTTTGGAGAGAGGAGGTACAGCAAGGAGGAAAATACAATCCCCCCAACTTGTCCTGTGTTTTCAAACCAAAGAGGAGGAACTTGGTCCTTTAGAGACTAATCAGATTTCCCTTGCCAGCAGGTTAAGGGTGGTAACTGCAGAGCTGTCTTTCTGCAGCTGGCACTGTTGGCTGATGCAATTTATACAGAGCTGCGACTCAAATAAGCAAAAGAGGTTCCATAAAGACACTTGCTCTCCTTCTTTTATTGCTGAACAAGCTTATGCTTGTTAAAATAAGGATTTATAGCAACAAGAAATTTGAAAATTATCAGAAAGCAAAAGGACTAAAACTTCAAGGAATAGGAAGAAATGAAAAAAGGTATTTAAAACCAAAAAATACGGCTGGCAAGCGAGCAGAACTAAGAAAAGACCAAAAAAGGAAACACCAGCAAAGAAAGAGGTAGGATTCTTCTACATTTACAAACTAGTATTCTTCTAGGTTTTCAAATTAGAAGCAAATACACCCACAACAAAATGAAAACAAAGAAAAAAACCCACCACTACCTCCTCTAATGATCAATTCCACAATAAAATAAAGCAGACTTCCATATGTTTATGAATATGGGACACAGATTTAGCTACATTCCTATAGGAAACGTGAAAGTAAGCCACAGTGAAACAACACACACAAATACAGCAAACATTTTACATTGAAGATGTAAAGTGCAATAGCAAGACAGAACTACTCCAAGCTAAGAGATAATCTTGTGCTAGCCTGCTTTCTACAGAACATATCTAACTTTATTAGTGCCAGGAAGATACTGATCTAAACAGTAACCAATCAGATAATTTTAATATTTAGGCTAGTGACAGCCAAATATAGCAAATGAAGTTAAAGTAGGACAGAAATCCCAGAAAAGATAAAATGAAATGCTGTAATGGGAGGAAAGAAACCAAAGGAACAGTTGGGAGAGCAAGTGGAGCAATGCTGAAGACTTGTACAGCACAGAGCACAGAGCAGGTTTGAATTCTCAGTGGACATGATTAACTTGATACAGTGCAAAGGTAGGGCAAAGGTGGAATTGCTTCAAAAAGAGAGCATACCCTGAAGTGAAATATTATACCAAGAAATTTCTGCTCATTAGAAAAAGATATTTAGGTAAATGCACACAAAAAGGAAGCCAGTGTGATGGGAAGATAAAGACGTGAGGCCACAGGGGGACCCAAGGAAATCCCAGAAGTGTTTGCAACCATGGAAATGGAAAATAAAATGAAATAGATGCAGGCATAGTCAATTCTGTGGGAACACCACCTGATGAGTCTGTGTGAGCACTGCTGCTCCAGCCTCTGCCTCATCCCAGGTGGTGCCTGGCTGTCCTGGTGCTTGGAAAGTGCTTCTCTCATCCTGCCTCCCTCCTGGTGTCTTCCCACCTACTGAAATGGAGCTCCAAGGGCCACTGGAGTCAGAAATACGGGCACAGCCCTGGGGAAAAGCACAGTGAAGAGGGAGGGAGTGGGGCTGTATCAGGGCCATGTCCATCGTGACCCAGGCGAGAGAATGAGGGAAGCTCAGGGAAGACGTGGAGAAATTGAGTCAGGAACTTGCAGTTCTGACCTTTGGTTTGCCTGGCTTTTGGGGCATTCATGGGGTTCTCCACATGTGTTGCAGGCTGAACAGTGGTTTTATTACCAATCCTAGCACAAATTCAGCTCCTGGACTCTTCTGCTTCTTCTGTGATGGAGATGATAGTTCTGGTGTCTTGAGGTTGGGTTGGGCTGTCTGCCTTCTCTATGGGGTGACTTGGGGCCAGCTCTTCAGTCTCCCACGTGAAAACTCTTTATTCCTTCAGTAGAACAGAATCATCAGCTATCTACTATGCATAATGCTGTGGCCAACTCTGAATTCTTTTACTAAAATCACTTAAACTCTTCTCCAACAAAAGTAGGTTTTTTTACTGTAACTCCTTTTAAAAAGTATTTTGTATACTTTGAGCTGGAACATTACACTGCCTTTGAATTACTGCATTTCTTGACTTACTAAAACACTTTTCTTTGGTATTAATTATATTCTTCTTGGCTATCCAGACTGTCTGTTCAGCTGTTCCCCACTTTAAGCCCAATCTGACGTTCTCACACCCTTTCTTTAAAGGCAGCACACAGGGAAATCCCTCTCTGACTTAAAGAAGATTTCTTCTTGCTCAGGGTTGGGTTAGAAGTCAGAGGTTTGCCCGTGCTGTTGGGAGCTCCGGTGCTGAGCAGGATCCCGTGGTGTGTTAGATTCTGTAGCAGGAGCACAGAAAGAGAAAATCCTGCAGCTAAATACAGGAACTGAGTGACAACTGTATTTGTGGACACACAAATGTGTTTCTTTAGACTTTGAGAAAGCAGGTAAGCAGAAGCAGGGGAGGGGAGCTTCTGAGCAGCAGACCATGGTGAGAACCAGCAAGCAGTAATGTTGATCTTTTTCTACAATCGTTTTTTCCCGTCCAGTGACAGTATTTTTCAAGGCTGGAGGGGGAGTATCCTTCTCAGACTCCATGAGCCCCTTAGACTAGCTCAGTTAGGCCTTTCCTTGCACTTCTGCACTGCAGCTCCTCTGGCTCCAGGCTGCACTGGGGCACAGGGCCAGGACAAAGGGCAGGCGAGCGCTGCCTCTAACAGCACCTGGGGTGGCATGAGGGGGAATGGGATTGCTCCTGGGAGCCCAGGGTGCCAGCTGCTTGCTCTCCATTAGCAGGGCAGGTGTGTGGAGCCTTATGTGTCTACCTTCAGATAAACTCAGATGCACTTTCTAGTCTTTCTACCATTGTCTAGTTATGTGGATATGGATTAACAGGGAGATGGATTAAGAGCAATTACATTAGTGAGCAGGAAGGAAGCCAGAAGCCAGTGAGAAGTGGGGCAGAGGAAAGAATGATCAATGATTTTATACTTGCACAGCATCTCAGTTTCTTGTAGCCTTTTCAGGTGGTATTCATCTGTCCTATTTTTAATCATCAAAAAAGTTAAGCATCTATGTGCGTAGGCTCCTTCTATGGCCTGTGCTGAAGGACAAGGTGGAATGAATATTCCTGCAGGACTGTAATTGTGTAAGACACGAAGGATGAACTGCCTTGTTGAGGTGCCAGGTGCCACTGATGGCAGACAGGACACCTGTCCTAAACAGGTTTAAGCTGAGGGTGACAGATCCCTAACTCTTGTATCACTTGCTCCAGAGCATGGGTAGAAAGTACTAAAACAGGTATGTTTTGTCCCATTTGTGGTCTTTTAGGGAGTATTTGTATATTTGAGAAAAGAGTCAAGGTGTTACTAGAAATGCTGCTCCTTATTTAGTCCTCAGCCTTGCAACCATCACATAGGTGACCAGGTCCAAACATTTATAAGGAACCCTGGTATTTGTATGACACAACTTGAGCTTGTAACTTTGTGGATATAGACATGTACTGCTGCAAGCCCTTCTACTACTCAGCTGCTTATTTGAGTAAGCTTGACATCTAATGTTTTCATAATTTGTGTCAGAACAGATCACTAATGTATAACCAGAAGCTGTGTTAAGACCTCTGTCGAAATGCAGCTGACAGCCATTGGTCAGGTACAGGATGAAACCTTATAAAACCTAAAGTCTCAGTCAGCTACCAAAATTCGTAACAGAGGTTCACCTCTGAACAATACAGTGGAAGGACACAAAGGATCTAACTGACGTACATGCTGTGCACTGGCACAGTGTTACATGAAGGAATTCTGCTTTCAGGCAGACAGGGTGTAGAAAAATGACTGGTAGCAAACATCGTCCAGAAGGTGGCATTAGACACATTAAGTTTTTGATATTCAAAGCTGCACTCACCCTACATGCAGCTGCTCTCCTGAATACCTAAGAACACCTTTGTCTTCATTTTTTCAGCCCTTTATTGTTACAATAATCCAAAATGTTCTGCATACCCTCTGGGAATGAGTGGAGATGCTACATATTATCACAAAATGAAGATGCCTACAAATTCTGCAGTAATTTGGCTAATTCTATGTGAAAACCACTGTTAAGCACAGATCAAGACATTATTTAGGAATCCCCTCCCTTGTTAATAAAGGAATTCTAGGTCATTCTTTTCCTCTCCATCAAATGGCAGCAGTTCCCAGCCACTTGCCCCATAAGCTTCAGGATGAGATGCTGGCAAGCACCACACAGAAGGCACTGATAAAATGGATGAAGGCAATACCTCACGGCTCCATCACTGCTTCTACATTACTTTCCCCCCCAAGAAATCCAAACAGTATCTCCTTCATGGCAATGCAGACAAATTGCATTACTGAGCTGGCTCAAGATCTTTATTCCTAGCAAGATTAATTTGTAATTGCTTTAAGCCTAATTAAAATTAAGATCATATTAAAGGTTCACTACTTACTTGATCAGCGCAAAGGAGATTATAAATTCATATAGTATTGGGGATCAGGGAAAATGCAGCGCTGAATGGATGTGGCACTTTTATCAATAGTAAAAATTTGTTCTTTGTGCTTTAAATTACTGACTGCTGCAACCTTACAAAGTGCTGAATGTGAAACTAATGATTTGCTTTAGGAGTATGAGCTAAAGTAGTGCAAACCATGAAGGTTGATCATAGATTCCCCATTTGCATCTGTACCTAACTGCAGAGCATACACTTCCAGGTGATGGGTATCATCCTCTTGTGGGAAGCTACTATCCTGCCCTACTCTGCCTCCTCAAAATTAACTCAATTAGCAAAAATCCATTCTTTAAAGTGTTGAAGGCAGCTGGGTTTTCCAGTTAGGGACAGGGGAACACTT
This sequence comes from Aleadryas rufinucha, assembly GCA_013397815.1. Lineage (NCBI taxonomy): Eukaryota > Metazoa > Chordata > Aves > Passeriformes > Aleadryas > Aleadryas rufinucha. Next base: position 888,512 of record VZTH01013936.1, on the reverse strand, counting down.
GTGCAAGTTGTTGAGCTGGCAGGTCAAAAGAGGTGACAGTATCTCGTAGGAGAAAGGCAAAAGGGCTCCAGGAGCAGCTCCACTGTCGGAGCAATGACCATTGCAGAATTCCTTCAGAAGGGCCTGACAGTTTGAGATGCGCAGCAGCGCGTTACAAGGACACGCACGGCTGAACAAATGAAAAAGGGTAATTCCGACTCCAAATACAGACCTTGTTGATTAAATAAAGAAGGACACTATCTACAGCAGGAGACTGGGAATCAAGAGTCCTGAGCCCTGCTTTCACACTGCTGCTGGCTGCCTGTGTGACTGTAAGCCAGGCACTTAGAGTTGAACCTTCTCAGTAAAGCAGCATTAATAATATCCTCACAGCCCTGTAAAGCACTATGAAACCTCTGGATGGTGTGCACTCTAAATGCAAGTATCATCATTAAAGTATTTATTAAAGCAACATGTAAAGGCTGTTCACTACCAAATAGGAGTTCCTCTGCTAGCTCTATATACACATTAATCAAATATGTTTTGTGGAACATACTGCTGTCAGAGTAGACAGGTCAGAGTTCAAGAAAGTTCTGAAGTAGACAGATTTGAGGTGGTTGCAAGAAAGGTGGTTGTATGGAATCAGGCAGCTGATCGAACTAGCTCTCCAAATGTCTGCAGTTTTTGCACAAAAAAGTCTAGGCAAATAACCAGCAACAAAGGAAGTTCCTGTGCTGAGAGAAATCGATAAAGTCTGAATGTGGAGTGGAGGAAAGTTCCACAGTCAATTTGTCAAGATTTCCTAGCCCTTAATTAGGCAGTTAAATAGAATATTAAGTAATGTAAAGCTCATATGTAAATGGTACCTGTCCTGGACTGAGTGTAACAACATGGACTGTTGAGTTCCTAAACTCGGGAAAGCGTTTCAGATCAGGGTTGGCAATGTTGACTTTGCTGAATATGCTGGATTCCTCATACGGGATCCTGGTAGGATAAAGGAAACTGGTGTCACCAGGTGGGAAGAGGTGCCATCTCTTCCTGAAAATAGAGAGAAGATAAAAATGTATTCAGTGCATGTCACTTGCAGCAAAGAACTAAAGGCAATAGCAAGGTTTTCAATAAAACATAAATCTGCCTCGCTGTGTGAATCTCCTACGCAGTGAGAACACAGCCAGTGCTTACAGGCTGTCTCCTGAAAGTGTTTTTAAAATATTCCACTTTTTAATTTTTTAACTGAAAAGATTTACAGCTTCTCACCAATCATTTTTAAAAGGCAGATAAAATAAAATTTAAAAACCCTCTCCCATCTGGTTTCTCCTTCCTCATTTTTACATGCAGCATTTACAGATGCTCAGCACATTAAGAATTGCTCTATAAACTAGAGGAAATAGTTTTGTTACAGACAATGTATTTTTGTTCACTGAATGAAAACCTTTCAAAATCTGTATTTGTTTTGAAAGGAGGGCATCGTGTGTTTAGGATGGCAACAGTAGAACGGTATAGACATTATCTTCTGTTTCCTGCAGTACTTATGTGGCTGTTAGTCATGAACCCCCCACTCTTAGTAAAAACCACCTTGATGTTCCCATGCCAAAGATGGCATAAATAAAAATGAGACACATCCATAGACATAAGCATCCTTAAACATCTGCATTTTTCTGTGTTATCAGTACCACATGATGAAAAGGCGGCTTGTTGTGCATTTAAGAACTTACTGGTGTGACTAAATGCCAGATGGAGCAGGACAGGGCTGTTCTGCTCATGAGGGCACTCATATACCAAGTTGCTTTCTACATGCCCGAAGAAGCACATGAATGCACCACAGTGCAAGGCCAAGCAGAGCTGAGACCAGACTTTGTCCTCAGGAGCTAATGTCTCTATTTCACTTACACAGACCAGATCAAAGAGAAAAAAAAGAATATGCCAGAACTGGTGGTGCCAGTTTTAAAGGTATTATAAATTAAATATCTTAGCAGGTACATATGGTATTTAGAAATAGAAGTTTTATATGGCAGTACTTTAGGTGATAGAAATAACCACGAGGAATGCACAAAGAGAGAATTTATTACATTTAAGAGGTGTCAGACAAACAGTACAACATGACCAATTTAAAAAAAAAGTAAAGGCAGCACTTTACAGCACAGCTGGACAGCTTGTGTAGCTCTTCTCTTTGTTTTGGACTCTAGCAAGGGCTTTTCTTTGTGTCCTTTCCCTTGGCACTCACTTCTTGAATTTTGTCTGCTGCTTCTGGTTGTCAGTTCTAAGTCACAAATCTGAAAATGGGAGCAAAGCAACCAAATGGCACAAAACCAGAAGAGACAGGAACAGAAGAGACAGGAATACCAGGATAGTCAGAAGTACAGAGACCAGCACAGATGCAAGTGCCATACGCTGCTGATATTTCTTGGTAATTACCAAAGCAACTGCTGGATGCAAGCACAAAACCACTTCTCCCAAAATGCAAGCCTTATTGCAACTTTATTTTGCTCTCCAAGCTAGATCCTCTGAGGGGGCAGAGAATGACTAGGTTAGGAGGCTCAGGGTTAATCCTGCAGGCTCAGGACGAAGCAGTATCATAAAGCAAAAAATTAAGAAGCCTGAGGGATGCAAGGAGGAAATTCAAGATAGCAACAAAGGGCTAAGGAGTCGTCCCTGGCTTTCCTGCAAAGGCAAATCTATTTAAGTTTAGCATAAGCTTATATTTTGTTACAAAGCCTGTCTTGTTTGTGAGTCTCAAAAGGGAATCTTTCTGCTCTGAAGAAGCACAGGATTCACAAGCTTGTGGAAGTTTGCGATCTATTTAAAGGCTTTGTTCTGAAGAGGAAAACAACTTTGTCTTTTCAGGCTGTGCAAAGACTTTGCACTTCTTTCCCTGAGAGGAACAAGGATTTTGTTCTACTTGAGGGGGAGGAAGTGCCTTGGGAAGGTGGACAAAACTGCTGCATGACGCTGGAACTCTGGCTCGCGTTCAACATCTGAAGGTAGAGATCAAAGAGGCTTGGCAGGTATTGCGTCTGCTATATCACTGTACTTATTAGTACACCCAGTTTTTAAGTAGATCCTTAGAAGATATTTAGGCATTTAAGTCTCATGGTTTTCAATGAGATTTCTGGCTCCTGAATACACTGAAGTGTCTGGACGTCAATGCACAATGCTTACTGATGTGATCTGAAGTCTACAGGAGTGGCTGCAGCACAGCAGTGCCAAGGGAGGCTTCCAGAGTGTCTCTGCTGCACTTCCACCCAAGGACCTCAAGGCTGTTTACAAACACGAATGAAAACCCTAAAGAGAGTTACCCTTCTTATGGATAAGATGATGACAAATTCATTTACCTCAGGCCTTAAAGCCAGTCAGCATGTGGCACTGCCCAGTTAGAAGGCGACACATCTGACTTCCAATCCTGCACCTAAATCACCACCACCACGATTTTACTGTTCTATAAAATGTCAGAGTAATTAATCCCACTGAAAATCCACTAGCAAATTACTCCGTCCACTCTATACTATCAAACTTAAAAAGTGTGTGCAACCTGTTCTGTTACCCTAGCACTACTCTAGCAATAATAGGCAACAACTCAAAACCAAAAAAACAAACACCAGCCCTGAGGCCAATATGCAATGAAGGAGAAAAAAAGAATGGAAAAAAAAAAAAGAGACGGCATGCAAACAGGCAGAAGGATACAGCAACAGCCACATGCTCCCAAATGAGTTTGGAGCCTCAAATGTCCCCTTCAACTTTGCTCACAGCTGGCTGCTCCCATCCTGATGGTCCCCTTTTAAATTAATTCTAGCAGGCTATTAGAGGCTCTTGCACAGACAATATTGTAAAAGTCTAAAGTAGTTTATTTCTATTTTGTTTTGGGGCTTTTTATTTTAACTCTTTTATCTCCTAATTCCAAATTCCTGAATTCGTAACTACTTGGAAGATTAAAGTGTTTATAATTGCACCACAGACCAGAAAATAAAATTGTGTTAACTCCACAACCCAGTCAAACCAATGCCCTGAAGTTCTGCCATTTCCTGTGGAACAGTTATGATGCTCTTCAATCTTCGAGAACTCAGAAAACTAAAATAATCAGGACCTAGAATTAATACTAAAAGAGTCCAAAACTAACTTTATGCATAGTATAAAGTTAGTGTATCTCCCCTGTATTTGCTGTATATGTGTGCACTTGTTACCTTCCTTGTACTTGCAACACTAAGTTGCAGCCATAGGAGTCCAAATGGCAGGGGGTGTTTGCTCCTTCAGAACCAATCCACAGTGTGCTCTCTTTTCCACTTCTTCCAGGAAAACCAAAGTCAGACCACCTTACATCCTACAGCAACAAAAATGTTATTTATGTAAGCTGTTGAACTGATTCACATCCTATCCTTAGTTCTGAGAGTCTCCTGTCTTCTCCTTCCACTGCTCAGTCACTCTTTATCCACTGCAGCTGTTTTTCCTCGGTTGGGTTCTGGAGCATGCACAGTTTGTTCCCCTTCCTCCAAAATTCTCATCCCCGCCTTTCATATCACTCAACTTACTCCTTTGCTCTACAGAAGGACTGCCCAGATTCTCATGGCCACATGGGGCTTCTTTTCCTTTTCAAACACTCTTTTTTCTCTTTCTCCACTCTTAAGCATCCACCCAAGCTCAGGATTGCTTTTAGAAAAATTCTTACACATGGCATTTAAAAAGAGAATGAAAGGACAGAAGGAAAGAAAAATCCCTATTCCCTTTTCAAACAATTGATAATGCATGTGGAATTTTTTGCTCTCTCTTTGCTCCTATCTCAGCTTTCTCCACACAGTCTGGGAACACAGACTTTACCCCATCTGTGACCCAGTGTTATGCTGGGATTTTGAGGTTTCTTATTATTTAATGGACACATTTGCAACTGCAAAGGCAGTGAACTTAAAACAACTCGATGACAGGGTGAGAGAGGGCAGAACAGGTGTGCATGTATTATAAACACAGTCCTGGATCTTTCCAGTCCGTTGATCCTCCCACCACAAGCAATCTCTTGGGGATGACAGTTGGAAAGAGGCACGGTGAGGTATTTTTCAGACAGTCCAAGTGTTTTGCAGAATGGTTCTGTATCGCTTGGATAAAGCTTTCCCATGTATCTACAGCTCACCCTGCCACCTGCAGGGCCTGATCATTTGTTTATTGGAAAGCACTTGAGGAATACCGGCCAGAGATACTGGTGCCTTTTGGCTGGAGCCCTGGACTGAGCCTTAGGAAACAGAGATTAAAGTTCTGGCTTCCTGATGGTCTTGGGCAAATTGCTTCATCTCTGAGTTTTATTTTTCCCATCTTGAAAAGGAAGATAATGGTATTTGTTCCATTTCAGTAAAGCACTTTGGGGTCATTCACATCCCCAAACTTTAGGAACCTAATTTAAGCTTGGCTCCTGCTCTAGTCAAAGCACTCTCAATCATGCCTTGGAAAAGCCTCTCTCTTTCTGCTGTCTATAAAGAGAAAATAGGAGTCTAGGAGTACTAATTTAAGTATGTAAGCTTGCTACTTGCAGACAGGTGGATGACTATCCTTTTTTAAGATCTATGGATGAGGAAAACTGCAGCTAGACATTATAAGGATGACTTCACCATGACTCTGTATCAGGAAACCCTCAAAATGAGTGATAGCCTTCCCAAAAATTAGGTGGTGTTAAAGATTCTGAATTTCAGAGTTATTGATTTTAAAGATATAATTTGAAAAAAATGCAGAAGTGTAATATAAACATTTGTCAAAGACAGCAAAAGATCAAAAAGAAAAAGTTGCTCCTATAGATTTCAGCAGGCATGGAATTTGAAATTCAATACAACTATTTCAGTGAAAAAGTTAAGCATAACACCATTTCTACACTTTAATCTCACACCTAAATAGTTTTTATATTTTGTTACAATTTAAGTGAAAAGAAAGCACACATAATCAATATTAGATTTAAAAGAACTTTTTGAAAATGCTGCTGCTGTAGTAAATAGTTGAAGCGATTATGGGTAAAATAGTTTTTAACCAATGAACTGAAAAGGAACTGGTAGTATTACCGAAATCTTGTCACACTGGGTTCCTTTTCTACAATAAAAAGCCACAGTAAGAAGAAATGTACTAAAAGGTGTTCCAACCATAACAGATGGCACATTACTTGTGATATATATTTATTTCATTTGCTGCTTATAATGAAGTTAATCTGTACCCGTATGTCACTTTAAAAGGTCTCATTTCTATTTAAACTTCATGCATGTATCTTGCTCCTGATTTATATCTCAAATTCTGTAATGAAATATCAACTGAACAAAAAATGTAAGATGCTAGATATTGCTCATAGATTAGAATAATGGAATCATTACCTTAGCCCACACAACTGTAAATGATAAACAGTGCAATCTAAATTTCAAACAACTTCTAAATGGCCCTATTAATCACTATAAATAACAGTGCAGTTGGCCTTCTTTTCCCCTTCAAATAACCTTACGTAAATCTAAATAAAATCTAGAAAGAAAAAAAGGGGTTATCATCAAATTCATGCAAGGATGGAAGAGAATTTCTACAAAGAACTCTTTTGGCTGGTATAAATTGTGTAGCAGTGTTTCAAAAGCCGTATGAGTCTGGAAATGATGGATGCATTTCTCTCCCATGCCTGTGAAAATGGCAGATGACACACACCATATTTGCTTGCATAACACCACCAATTTTTTCCTTCCCAGAGTCTGCTTTTCAAAAAATTCCAGGGCATAACCATTACTTGTGTCTATTCTAAAACTGCAGTACAATCTGTTGTGTGTTAGGTCAGGTGATCAGGTTGTGGCATGACATCTGCACAGAAATGCAGCTCCTGGAGTCTCAACTTTGTTCTTGAAGGGAAAGAAGGAGGTAGGAAAATGGTTGTTTCCTTCAAGTGTGTTTTTATTGATCGAAGGAAGCAGCAGGCTGTTCAGGTCTTCTGAGCTGCTACTGGCTTGTGCCAGAAGACACATGGAAATGCTGTGTGTGGAGGCAGAAAAAGAGAAGACCGAGACAGGACCACAGGCAGAGAAAGTCATGCAAAGATCTGGGGAAGCCTGAAACACCCCTGGAGCTCCCAGCTTAGTTCAAACAACACAAACCAGCCCAAGGTTATGTGATCCTGGTTACGTTTCAGCGTGCTCAGGAACGGAAGGGGGAAAGAAAGGTAAGATGATGTCTGTGTCCAATCCTTACCTTCCGACCCACAGAACAACGGGAAAGTCTGAAAAGTCTGAAAGCCTGAAAAAAGACTGATCACTGAAAACCACCAATTATACTGGCACAAAAGAATAAAATACATATAAGGAGCTTGGGAAATGCTTTCTGAGGAAATAATTAATTTGAGGGGGCTTATCAGTTCATACTTGTTGTCATCCCAGCGATACAGTGATTTTGCAGGGAATTATGATTCCATTTTCACCTTTCAAAGTACAGAAATGAATAAGGCTTTACTTACTCTTTCTTTGTATCTTTTGAAGAAGTATACCTTTTGTATAGCTATCCTTAATTTTGCCCTCTTACAATTTGCAAGGAGAAATAGCAGGAATGTAGATGAAGCAAGACATTGAAATAGGTGAAAGGCACAGACAAAATGAAAGAAAATACCTTGGGTAGTTGTCCTACTATGTATGGCAATTACCACAGATTATGTATTTCCATGGGCAGGTTACTTCCTGTATTTTACTGCCTCCACAGAAGCTCTCCTCCTCACAAACAGTTAATCTAATTATATTAAGGGAAGGGGATGTGCTACTTAAGAAAATGAGCCACAAGGCAAAAACATGGAACAAAGCCATGTTACAGCCTTGTTGCTACAAGGGAATACATGCCACCAATCCTCCCTCCCCAGTGGAGCTCTTAATTTGGGCACCATTTGGGTGCAAGGTGGATCTGGCCTAAATGGGAAGGAGAGTGCTGCCAACCTGGTAGTTCTTTTTGTCACTTGGGGTGCTGTTTCTAAACTTATAAGGACGCCCAGCATTTTAGATGGCTGCCACTTGGCAGATTTCAGTTAGCCTGAGAGCCAATAGCTTTTATTTCAAAATTTTAAAGTAAGTGGCCAAAGGAGCAGAGACGGATAGCAGTAAAGGTTTCAGAAGCTACATTAGATAATTTGCAATGGTTCAACTAGGAAGAGACAATATTAATGTTTTACCTGGAAAATTTCTGGCTTGTCTTCAAATATTCTGGCAATGTATTTGTAGTCAGCATAAGCCCAGTATTTGGAGTAATCGTAACAGCTGAATGGTCCAGAGAGACAAGAAGGCTGCCCACAACTCCAAGCCAAAAACTCCTCAAGTGTAGCTTCCACATAGCTACAACTGGTTTCAAACTGGGGAACTAGAGCAACAAAAGAAAAATCAAATATTACATGAGCATTGAGCATAGGACCAGTAATAATGTTAATACTCAGTTTCTCTCTCAGCTCAGGTTAAATGCAACATGAGATATGAAGTCAGACTAGGGAGCTTGACTCTGGTCAATAAAATGGTGCTCATGACCTAACTCATAAGTAAAGTCTGAGACTATTGCTTTTTCATTAAGGTTTAATTGAATGGCTGTTACCTTGAACTTGTTGTGAGACAAAAGCAGACCAATACTTAGTGCTGTTCTTCAGTAACTCAATAAAAGATCCAAGATCGCTAAATAACTTTGCTTCATCTCCCTTCCTAAGTGTGAGTTGCAAATGTGCATGTCAAGTATTTATGTATCCTTTATTTTGTCTCCGTAGATTTATGCAGAAGGACATGTTCATCCTACCCTTTCCCTAAAGCAATAACCAAACCAGTGTGGTCATGCATAGAAAGCGAGTTATGGAACCACACACATGCTGCCAATGATTCATCTAAAATGCTGTGTGCCCTTATTTTTCATTTGGGACTGACAAAAGCATATTGCAGTGTTCCTTGGCACACACAAAAAGTGTTTACCAGCAGGGTTTTGCTCCCAGCATGCTTTGGTCAGGTTGACTGAGCCTTTCAGCTCAAGGTCAGGTCACTTGGAAGGTATGCAAGATAACCCCCATCACAGTATACTTTAATTGCAGCTAATCAGATATCTTCATTTCCTGCTGCCACTAATCGTGACATCTTCAAAGAGACTTATCCAGTGTTTAAAAAAATATTACTTCACTATAACTACTACTGGGGAAAAATTACTGCAGCCTGCATGAATGACAATGACAGAGCTGCAATTTAACCTTGTGTAACTTGCATAGAGCTGCACAGAAATGGGATCCTTTCACTGTTGCGCAGCAGCAGCTCTTCGTTCTTTACCGCTTACATTTTGTTACTGCAGCAATTCTCACAGAGACTCATACAGCTTTTACAAAACTTTATCACTGTTATTTTGCTATTTTCCATTGTAGTAGCATAGGTAGTGGTTTCCTTCCCACGACTACCAAATCATTAACTAAAAATGTCAGATAAGCCTCGTTATTTAGCAGTCTGTAACCTGGGTCTGTGCAGTGGAAGGGCTCCCTACCTAAGGACTGCACACAAGACATATAAATCACTTGCAATTCACAAAATCACAACCAAAACCCTCTATATTGGATCCCATACCTGTGTTGCAGTCCCTCTCCTGATACCCAGTTATTAATGCAATGTATATCATTTTACTAAAAGGTGGTCTGGCAGAAAAATTAGACAAAAGATACAAGCACTACTGAGGGTGCCTCAATATCTGTATTACTTTCATGAGAACAAAGAGTACTTAGGACACATCCTATTTTCCAAGACAACTCAGAAGCAAATGTTTTAAAGGCAAGAAATATGCTCTTTCTACCTCACAGCATATTTCACTCTTGAGTTTCATTTAAAAAAAATCCAACCATGAAAGGCAAGTCTATCTTGTAGAATACAATCTCCTCAGGGCAGGGTTCTTGGTTTGATTTATACCTTGTTCAGTACCAAGGTGTGGGTGCTCATGGAAAAATAAATAGTAATAAAAAACATATTTGGGCAATCTAGACAGTTTGCTTAGATGAGTTTGTAGGCTGCAACAAGGGTGAAAATGTTAGCAATGAGCAACTGAAAGCAAGAACATTATTAACCAGTTTGCTAATACTTAATGACTAAAAGCTGAGGGTGTTTTGTAATTGACAAATTGCAGATTAAGCCATGCAAGTCTAAAGTAGGCTGCCAGTGCTGTCTGACGACGTGGTACCTGAAGGCATAACAGTCCTCCTCTCTCCCCTAATACCACAGATTGAAACTGGAGGGAAGGAGAGGGGGGAAAAAGTGGGCTTTGGAGAAGCAACTCTCCTCCTTAGTTAAGGTCTGGTTCTGACAGTTGCCAAAATCTGTTTTTCTTAAGAGTATTTGCAATGTGTACTAAGGAAAATGTAGGAAAAGAAGGTTTAATAGCCTTAGAAAACACCTAAAGCTTCATCACGGATGCAAGTGAAATGTCTCCTCCTCTTCTTTAAAATAAACCAAACCCCTATTCACAGCTGCTGGGGAATTAAACAAATAATCCAACCAAGGAACAGCCATTTCATACTATAATAAAGCACAGGCATACTCACAAACAAAAAAACCTGGCCATGCACATCCAAGTCCAATAACCACTGCAGATCTCAGCTTTATGCAACATTTGATCAGTGTACAGTACTTGTACTGTATTTTCAGCCTCCTAGTCAGCTAGGGATTCTATAGCCACCTTTGCAGTCTCTCTCTATATCAAACCTCAGTGATCTGAATTCTTTCACCATCCTTAGTGGTAAAACCTCTTGGCAAGGTGGTCAAGTTGCAGCCCTTTCCTATCCAGCTGAATATCTGACAGCAACAGCTCTATCCAGCATCAGTAAGAGAAACATCCTCCAGAGATCTCATGACTCAGAAACTGATCAGCATGACAACTTCTTGTTCTCTCCAGCTTCTTCACAGTAAACTCACTGTTGATCCATTTCACTATGCAACCACCGAAAATGGTCAAAACAAGAAATGGCTGCATACAGAAGTCAGTTTTGTGTAAGCTCTCTCCTTACTTTGTGCTGGTGTGCTCCAGGTAGCTATCAGACAGAATGGCTATAATGCTGCATTTTCTCTGTCAGAAACAAGACTTCTGTAGCTTTGGCCTATCCTTTATCCCACATCAGCAAAACAAATCTTTTAGTGTGACTGGAACCAGATGGGTAGGGATTTCCTGATTAATAGCACCTTCATTTTTCTTGTAATGAACTCTGGTACTCTCTTTGAAGGTATCTTTGTCAATGCTTAGTCCTATGATCGTATTTTTTCCCCTTCTTATGGACACAAACTGTTTAACTTATGTAATCAGACAAAATACTACCAGACAGAATACTATCAAGCACACATTTAGGTACAAATAATATACCAAGTAATACTGCTAGCTCTCATATTTTTCCATGTTTCAAATGTGCCATTCATGTCCATATGCCTCAGGAAGTTACAAACTAGTAAGGAAAAGCAAATACAAAATCCATGCAACTCCCACCAAATTGCTCCATTTGCAATTTTCACTTTTGTACATTAAGGAATTTTCAGCTTGGGAAACCCATGCAGGCTGCAGATGTGGCACTAGAGAAAGGTGAGGAGTTGCTGTAGTAAGAGGTCTCAATTAATTTTGAGTCTTCCAGATGAACCTCACAGCTCAAATAACCTCAGAAACTCTGAAGCTGCCATTTCACAATGTCATCAAAATATGCCTTTAAGCAGGAGAATGGATTTTTTCTTCTACATTTCCAACTCCATAGCAAGAGTGGTCCCACCTAGTCCTAAGGCAATAAACCTTTTGTAAATATGGAAGGAATATTCAGAGAGACATCAATGCAATTTTAGTTGTATTCTAAAATACAAATTCTGTTCTCTCTCTAACCACATGACTGGCTCTGTTTCACCTAGGAAAGTTAGCAGGAACAGTAAGAAAGAGAGGCCCTCATTAAAAGTAGTTTTAAGCATGCAAGAGTGAGATCAACCACCTTCCAAATGACAGTGGCACATGGAATGTATTACATTATTTCAGACTCTGAGATGGCTTGGATAATGGCTTCACTAATATATTCTTACACTGCAAATTTTTTATAGCATCACAGGTCTCATTCAGTTACAATATAACCCCTGAAGGCTGTACCCATCTCCGTGAAGACAATTCTAGCCCACATTACATATAATGGAGGTTCCTGGAGACAAACAGATTGCTGCACAGGGATAAATGCCTTCAGAAAAAGCAAAATGCAGATGGATGCTTCAAGATATAAATTCCAATTTAAATCCACTCTGTATCTCTAGTGACTACAAGTTATTGTTAAGTGATGACTTGTATCTACTTAGTTGGTAGCATCAATCTGTGACTCAGCCACATAACACTCCATCAGTCCCATCAGAAACTCTGCCAGTTGGCACATCCATCTGGCTCTCAAAAAGTGCCTACTAATTGATGGAGAGCAGGACCAAAACTATTCTTTTACCTGGTAGGCCTTGTGTGTTACAACTGAGATATATTAACAAGGTATCAAGGAAAGTGTCATTCATATATATATATATATATATATATGCGCTACACCTCTATTAGCAGTGGGATGCATTTCACACATAGTGCAAGAACTGGGTGGTACCTCACTGAAGTACAGAGATATTGCTATGAAGATATGTACCAAGGTTTTAATTCTACACCTCAGTTTTCCCATCTGTAGAAAGTGTGTAAATAGTATCTGTTCCCCCCAGGAATGGCACAGAAATCATTAATCCATGCTGGTAAAATGCTTTGAAATCCTAACATGCCAAGCATTTTCCCTCTAACACTTCTGTTTCATCACTTCTCTTGCAAAAATTGAACATGAAATAACATGGTCGTGATGCTGCGAAGAAAGCAAATTTCACAGTGTTAAGTAAGATAGGATGATGTAATCCTACCACTTTCACTGGAACTGGCAGATCCTCATCTGGAGTCTTTGTGCAGACTCCACATTCCAAGAAAGAGGGAGTCCAACTGAAAAAGGTTAGAAGACTACAGAAAGAATAGCTGAGTGGGGTCTAAAATACCACGACATATTAAATATTTTTAAGGTGGATTTTTCTGGCCTAAGCATTAAAAAAAAATCCTAAAGGTAGTCAAGATACTTTATAGGTGAAAGAGAGAAAGTGCATGGCAAAACGTGTTTTGGTAGGTCTTTGGGACAGCAAAGGATGTAAAGGGCAGGAATAAAGCAGTGCATAACCTTTCAAGTGGATAGCAGATTGCCACCTTGGAACATGTTTCTTGTATCTTCCCTCAGTAGTATGAAACGCAGTCTGTCCATGGAGACACTATTGTGTGTCTACAGACAGAGATGAAGTTGTAACATTTAAAATCAAGTTGGAAAATTGTCTTTCTCCCATGGCATGTGAGGGTTAGCAGTGAAATTATTGCACTGGTGTCAAATGATTTTCTTAATGCTTTATACTTCTATCATGTCTTTCATCACAGGACCTTAAAGTACTGAAAACACCTAAGTCTTAAAAACCTCTGGAGGAAGGTGAGAATTACCACCATGACAGATAAAAACCCCACATCAGGCTAATTATTTAGATAATTCCTTAACACAGTCAGGCTTATGGATATGGAAGCTCAACTCACGTGAACAATCTAATCAAGACCAGGACCAAAACACACACTACAAAGCAAGAAAGGAAAACTGAGCGGCTTGATTCTGAAATGCTGGTGTTACCCACCAGACTTCCTACTAAGAATAAACACAGGAGAAAGAGAAGGGAGAATTCTGCTGCTGGTCAAATCCCTTGTCCTAAAAACAAAGCCTGCAATGGAAAGCAATACATTAGAGAAAGAACAGTTGTAATGAAAAGGCAGATAATTGCAGGACCTAAAAAAGAGACTGGTGACATTAATGCCTGTCCACCTCATTCTCACCTAAATCCACCGTCTTCAGGCCCAGCCTAAACTGGATTGTCTTTCCCTCCAACACAGCAGAAAGGTATTTCACATTCCAGTGCAGGGCTGGCCAGTTGCCAACCATGTTACAGAAGACTGCAGGTTGCTGTAGAGACATCACAATTTCCTTGGTTTTCTCAGGAGTAAATGGTTTGACATCTTCACCTACGTTAAGGAAAAAAAAACAGATGGAGAGAGATGATTTATCATCTATGAAGTGTTACCTACCATCTTCCATGGGACGAAAAACATTAAGAACTAAGGACTACTTTGTTTATGACTGATTGTTTTATTACATTTGTAGATTTTTTAAAAATCAAAGTTGTTCTGCAAGCACTGGAAGAACTAAATTAAAGTTTAAAGCGGTGTATTAGCACATAAAATGCAAAGCAAAAATAAAAATAGGCACATGCTTAGAATTTTCACTCGTATCTTAGGCAATAAAGCACTGTAGCCAAACTGCTTAGAAATAGCCTAACAATAAAATAAACTTGCAAATAACATCCAGAGTTTAGAGAACATAAATTTCATGAGTAACAGTCTTTCTGCGTGGGATTCTTTCCAAAATTGTAGTGCATTGTCACAGATAGCAAACCAGCTCCCCATGCATTCCCTTTAAACCAAGGAACAGTAGCATAACCAACCAGCAGGTATTTTTGAAGAGTTTTAAAGTTTCATCAACAGAATTTTAGAAAAAGGAAATTGTGCCGATCCAAGAACTAAACTAACCCAAGATTTCCATTTATTCCTTTGCTGTTTAGAGATTTATATGCCCCACTGAAACCGTCAAGCTGAAATGTTGGCAGTCTTGAATTAACTCAGCACTTTCAGAACTTTTCTTTAGGGACATATTCAGAAGGAAAATCTGGGTTTTTAAAAAAGGAATAACATCTCTGTAGAGCTGAAGAGGTGGACTACAGCTTCAGATCATAAAAAAATCCATTCATTATTTTAACCTCTATTGAAGATAACTCATCCAGAATTTTTATCTGTATAATGGCTAAGATTTAACATACTGAATTGATACACATGGCTCCCTGTGACTTCCAGCAGTATATTTAAAACAAACAAACCAATTCAGTCACTGTATTCAGGGGTCAAATGATGGTCTGGCATGCACAATGAGTTAATTAAATACAGGCCAAGAAAATTTCTTTCACTGCTGGGTGCTAATTTTGCCTGTTGTTCCTCCCCATGTGTGGGAGATAGCAGAGAACCAGCCAGTTGCACGTGGGGCAACCCTGTGGTGCCAGCTGGGGGAAACACAGAAGATAACCCACTGGGAACAATGTCACTGAGAAAAGTTCTTCAGGATTAATTCAAATGCAACAAAAATCCAAAATAAATCTATGAATGCTGAAGTGGGAATGGCAGGAATAAGACGAGTCCTGTGCATGCTGTGTGCTGTATCTCTGGTAGCTTTTTTAAGTCCCCCTTCTTTTGACAGGGTTTATACTCCCACATAGCTGCGCTTTTTCATTTTCTAAATTAAGCTGCTATCTTCACGCAAACTCAGTGGAAGGTATTGGGGTTGGGGTTTTCTAGAGTCAACTCTTCTTCC
This sequence comes from Aleadryas rufinucha, assembly GCA_013397815.1. NCBI lineage: Eukaryota > Metazoa > Chordata > Aves > Passeriformes > Aleadryas > Aleadryas rufinucha. The sequence goes on along the minus strand of VZTH01013936.1, from coordinate 873,091 downwards.
ACAGACTTCCAGGGAAACTAAATCCCTCACTTTTCACTCATGAAAACTCCATTGTGAAGCTTTAAAATGAAAGACCTCTGGTATTTTATCTTCATAGAACATGAAATTTTTAAATGGCTTCTCTTTCCTAAGGCAGATGACAGGAGGGAGCTTGGATTTTGGTTTGTTTTCCACATTTCCTCTCATACGCAGAGCAACACTTGACAGGATGGTGTTGCTGTGACACAGAGATGTCTCTGACATTTGGCCTTCAGTCTCACACTCCAGCAACTTACACAACCAGGACATAAGGAGGCCTCACGGGGACCGTATGTCTTACCATATGGTCTTCCCTACCCCTGGGAGGACGCTCTGGGGCTTTCCAAGGAGTAGGTTAGCATACCTAGAGGGAGCGAGTCCAGAGAAGGCAGAAAGACCATCTGCAGGCACAAGGGCACGTGCTGGGGCAGCTAGCAGGAGCTGGCTGGAGGCGTGGTAAGAGGTTAAAGCTCAGCATGTTTTTCCACAGAGACTCTCTTCAAGAGCTAAGGCAAGATCTGAACGCTCCCAGGGGGTTTATAAAACTTCTGTCTTTCACCAGTGCAATTATAATATCGTACAGAGGTGGCTTGCACCATGTGGGAGCTGGCAGGCCTTACCTACCTTTCAGATTTTCCAGCTCATAAAAATGAAAGTACTTCTGCTTAGGCCATGTTTATCACTGCATGGCTGTCTTTTCGACTGCTCGGGGGTTTTTTTGCTTTAAGGGCAGTACATTTAAGTATTTTAGAGAATGTAAACCCAAATAAATGCAAGAAACTGGTGACACTTCTTTGGAGGATTTTGTAAAGCTGACTTTTATTGCAAAAGTTTCAGGTTTATCCTGTAACTTCAGTCAACAGTTTGGATGTCCTATGAAAGCAGAAATTTTACTGGAAGAGACAGGAAGGCTCTTTGAAACCAACTGTTGATTCTGTGTGGCTTTCTAATGTGATTTCCACATGCTCATCATGCTTTTGCAAGGTGTGGTTTTAACCACAGTGCATACACACACAGTGGGAAGCTCAGAGCTCAACCTACTGGGAGAGTAGGCCAATGCCAAACAAAAACCACAATTAGGCTAAATAGCCTCTCCTCTGCTGAATGACTGTCATGTCACCATGTTCAGTTGTAAACATATTTCCCTATAAAATCAAGAAACAATGAAAGAGGACAATCTATCTTACTGAGATGCTAATAATTCCTATCTTCAAACAGTATTAAAATCACTGTTAAATAAGTATATATCTTCTCCTGATAATCACATGCAATACATATGATACAATGCACAGAGAAGTATGAAACACTTTAGAAAATTTAAAGACTTAAATAAATATACATTAGGGGTTTTTGCAAAGACAAATGGAGATTCTTGCTAAATCTGTGTGAAGAATCTGTGTCTTGATTCACCATTACGTATTCCTTGGTGAGAACGGAGTCAGCTAAACATAATTCTCTCCCTATAACACTTGCCATGCATATCTAAGTGCCTGCTAGAGAAAAGACACATGATAAAAGGTAAATATCATATTCTACAGCAAATAAATATTATGATAATTTGGAGAACTCTGTTCAAGACCAAGACAGATCTCTGATGGAACTATATGCTGTAGGAGTGGGAAAAAGTAATTAAAAGAGATATCTGAAGATAGAAGACCTGAAGAGAGATTAGTAGGATTATAATTCAAAATAATCTTTTCCTCGGTTATTGTTATCATAGCTTCACAAAGACTTTATAAGCTGGGCTCTTGCTTCTTGGTATTTTATAGCCTGAGATTGATGGTAATTGATTTGGAGGCAAAACCTGAGGTTGTGTAGCATATATAAGCACACACAGTTTGGATACAGATGTGCACAAGTAAAAGGTGAATAAATAAAATGTAGCAAAGAAGTAAAATATCCATTGCACATCTTAGGCATTAAATATCAAATTCCTAGGGGAGATTGGGTAGCAGGAGAGAATAGAAATACATATTCCCTTTGAAAAGAAAAGCTCTGTGGGAGTCTTCATTTTCTCAGCTGTACTCTGATCCACAAGAGAAAAGGAATACTTTAGCTCAGTTCTTTCTATCAGGCTCAACAAATGGTGTGACTTCACAGTACAAAAGGAAGCAGGAATAATTTGTCTCATGTTTTGACTTTACCCAAGGCATGCACAGAATCCAACCAGGAACTGAAAAAACGAACCAAGTTTTAGCTCAAGTTTTGTAACTGTGGCAGCTTATATAATTGGCAAAAAACATAGGTGTTCTTTAGAAAGGCAACACCTTGCAAAATAGAGATCTCCCAATTAAAAAAAGAAAGCTCTCCAGTTGTCTTTACACAAAGTACTGTCAAAAATGAAGACTCATCCAGACTTAGCCCTGAGGGCAGGTAAAAGAAAGGTGATGAATTGGCCAAGTACTCTCCAGCAGACTTTGTGCTTCTGAAAGAGAAAATAATTTAATGTTTCTGATTATCAATTTTTCTGAATAACTGAGTGGGGTTTGGGAATTAAGAGTTTAGCACAGCAGGCAGTCTAACTAAAAGTGGACTTGATCAAAGTTGTTCAGAAGTTAAATGTACTGTCATTAAAAAGCTAAATGTACTGTCATTCATTTAAAATAATTTAGCAAATTATAAGAGTTCATTAGTGCATGGCAGTTGGCTTCTGCCAAAACACCCTGCTGCTTAAATATGAAATTTAATTGAGAGGTATTAAAATTATTTTCTAAAAGAGGGAGTACAAGGAAATCCTGGTAATGTATTTGGTACATGCATCATCAAATTGTTTTTCTTGCAAATCTGTAATGCTCCCTTTTCCTTATTCCTTTTATTTAAAAAAAAATTTAAAAAATAAAAAAAAAAAAATACATTTTGGATACATTTTGAATACAGAGCAGCCAGGTGAGTAAAAAAAGTCACCTAACCTCCAGAATCTTAACTATCCAACAACCAGGAGTGGGAAAAGTGAAGGTATGGGGGAGGATGGGCAAACTCCCCAAACCAAATATAAGTGACTTGGTTTGGAGGTCAGACTTAATGGTTTCACAGTACATTAACTCTGTAAATTAAAAAACAACTTTAAACAATCTGCATGTGATTGCAATGCTACGCACTATAATCAGCCTACTCTGGGCAAAAAGAATGCCTCCAAATATACACGTGTAGTTTTCAGGATAGGCTGCCCCAACATCTAGGTATTACTTCGTAGCCAGCTATTGCTGTTTATTAGTTTTGACTCTGGGAATGTTAATAACTGTAAATGCACATAGCCAGCAGGCAGCTACCCTAGATTTGCAGATGTTTTGATTACTGAAGGAGAGGTGGTAGCTGCATGGAGACTCAGGACAGCCCAGTCTGCACTGTTAAGACTGGCACCTGAAGCTCACTCTGGCAGCCTGCAGCCAACACACCTTTCTTTCCTCTCCGCGTCTGCTACTGCGGAAGGAGGGCAGCCAAAGAAAGACAAGAAAGAGGCCAAAAGAGGAATTTGGATTCACTTTCCAGTGCTCCTGTGGCAGAGCTGAGCACCTCACAGTTTTTCCTCACAGGATGCCAAAGTGACTTCAGACATGAAGTAAGATAGGAGTGTGGGCCATGCCCAAACCTCATCTTGTCCTTCCAATAAAGCAAAGGGAATTGCTGCCAGGCTCCTTTGCGGGGAGTAAAGGCTGAGCCCAGAACACAGCACTGGGAGGGACTTCCTGCCCCTGCTCCAAATGACAGTGCATCGGCTCAAGCATACGTTTAGGAAATTCTTCTCCTAAATCCCCTAAGGCTCCTCCTCAAAAGCTCTTCCTGAACCCCTGGCCAGTTTCTGCTGGATGTCTCTCCTCCATCCTGCACTGCAGGTTTAGAATGCAGTTGTGCCAGTTTTCAGCTAATGACCTGAATGTCGAATGACCTCAGCTCCTCTGGTCTCCTCCAGTAGAAGAAATGCTTGAAGGAAAAGACTATGGTCTTTGACCAAAACCTTCCACCAGGGTATAAAAAGATAAGATTATTCTTCCTTAAGCTAGGCTGCCAAAATTCCACTTTTCTGTCAGTCTGTGGAGTGTAAATTACACATACCTGCTACTGAGGAAATTCAGTAGCCAAACCACGTCTTCCCAGTACCCCACCAACACTGATACACATTTCTGACATTTCCTAATAAACAGAAAATTTAATACAAAACTTAATACTAATATAACATTATAATTGAAGGTAAGGGAACTGGCATGTCAGGGAGTTAATGTGTGTATTTCTAAGGAAAAAAAAAAGAATTTTTTCATATTATAAGTTTATTTGTATTTCTTTTTCTGTTCCTTGTCAGTAGTAAGTACGAAAGCACTACTGTTAAATAAATGAATATACTGTATAAAATTCATTGTCAGAAACTGTAACCAATTGTGACTTTATTGTTGTTCAGTCCTGCAAAGTTGACTGACAAGAACTTCAAAATGGCAACAACAAAAGAATCTAAATCTTCTAATTTACACCATTTTCCCATATGCTCTTGTAGTAAATAGTCAATAGTGTTCTCAAAATACATGTTTTTTTTCCTACAAGCCATTGTAATAAATAGTAATTAATACAATGGAGCCTTTTGAATTTGATCCACGAAGGGGCTATGATGGTAGTATACATTACTTTGTTCATGATTACACTGCACAGGATACAAATTATGATTAATGACTGAGTCAATTAGAGGTATAATTAATTGTCAGTATGAAATTATACTTTAAAAGAGTAAAAGAAGTTTTTGAATTACATAAATTATCGAATTGAAAGAGACCCACCATATGAACCTCAAGAACAGTTTCTGAAATGCACAATAAGGGTATTAGATTCAGGGACTGCCATTATTATAGGAATACTAAAGATAAAGCATGGCTATTATTCCATTGTTTACATCATTCCATTTCTTTCAGCAAGGGTAAAACAAGCAGAAGTGCGTTTAATCTTTGCTTCAAATTGCTATTTCTGTTTATAAAGGTTCTCATGCTGCAACATGAATTTTGTCTGTGAAAAACTGTTAACAGTGTACGTTTTGAATCCTGGGGTTCATATAAAGACTATAAAAATATTGCTTTGACGTAATGTCAAGGATACAGTTGACCAAAACAGCTCACAAGAATGTGAACAACCAAGGTTTTCTAATTTAATTTTCAACCTTAACATTTTGTTCATGTTAGTTCTGTTTTTAATAGAACTATTAAACATAAAAGAACTCTTCCTCTTTAGCTGAAAAAGCTCAGCCTTTTTACATAGAAGCTCATATTTCAAAACTTTGTAATATAACAATCTGCTGCTAATGGTGTCAACATATCTTTACCATTTTCCCTCCAGAGATTTCCTTTCTCTTTTCTTTTTCAAATAACAGCTGCCTGCAAAGCTTCTTTATCTGTAAACACCAAGACTAAATATCGGAAAAGATCAAGGACTGCAGGCCCAAGTCTCTACTCACATCTCCATGAACTCCTGCTCTAATCAGCTGCACCTGTGTTTCTGGAGACTGAAGGTGACCTTTAATTATACAACAAACTATGACAGTGCCGCTGCTTTGAATTTTGGAAGTTTCTTGCAATATGCAAAATCTACCAAAACTCAGTATTTTTCAACCTATCAGTATATATGGAAAAGTCCTTTCAATAGAGGAGTTTCAATATTTTCATATTCTTTTTAAACATTAACATCACTCTTCTCACCACTGTCTGATTTAATACTAGTATTAGAAGGAATGATGTCCTCTACGTCTGGTCTTCAAAAGCACATGGTACACAGAAATTTAAAATAACCCCCTGAACATTAGCAAAATAATAAAACTGCAAAAGGTTAAAGTTGCACTTTTATACCAAGACATCCAAACTCCCTTACCATTGCTCTTTTTTTAAATACTCTTAGAGAACCCAAAATCTCATGCTACTATACCTACTCCCAAGAATTTCATTGTATCTGTGATCACAAAGCGTAGAATAGTTTAAACTTTATTCGTGTATGTCCCTGTTCAGAAAAGCACAGACATAGAAATAATCGATTCAGCCTCTTCTTTCTATATGGAATTACATGATAGGGCCACATTCTCAAAGAGACAAACAACATTTTGTGAGCTTTATGTCCTCAATATGGATTTGATCCCAAACATCTATCCAGACAGTCAGATCTTCAGAAGACTCATTTGCAGAGCTCACAGCATACCTATTGTATGACAGCTACACATGACTACACCAACAGAAACAAACTCCCTAATGTCTACATTGTTAATTATAGCAGAGCGGTAATTAAGTTACCCCTTGCTGCTTCGATGTAAGACAACAGGAGAACAATGGCACAGTCTGATAAGAAATGAGAAACACATGCACCAGAGACACAACAGACAGACCAGTACCAGAGCACCATGACTATCTCTTTTTGCTGGCATCAGAGGCAATGAGAGCTGCACTGAGGCAGTCCTAGCCCAAGGAGACGGTGGAAATTTTCACCCTGTATTTCCCAGTTGAAGCCTAACATCCTCCACCATCCCCGTGACTCAGTTCATTTGCATAATTCTCAGGTTTTCAGGAAGAGAGGAAACCGTCAGTCTTTGAAACTGAATTTCCTTAACATAACTTCAGTGTGTAAAATACTCCACTGATGTAGTTTGCGGTTACTTGCACATGGTGGCCCTGAATGAAATCAGAGAACATAGGGGCAGTAGTCTGCTGAAGCTGGAGTTCCAACATAACCTCCCGAAAACGCTTAAGACACGGAGCCTGAAGGCTAAGTGAGGTAGGGAAGTAGCCAACAAAATTACCTTGACGAAAGACATCATGTAGCTTCCACCTCCCCCTCAAAGAAGATACAATCATCACTTACATGTTCATCATTAAGCAGGTGATGAATGGCAGAACAAGCAGAAATGGAGAGCAAAATGCTCTAAATGTGCTCAAAGCCCAAGCTGGATGTGACTTTTGCATATTCCTTTTGAGAGCTGCAGTGAGGAACCTACAGTGTGGTGTACAGGGAATCTAGTGACACGTCTTTCATTAGCCAGCCACAAAGGCAGACTCCACAAGAAAAAGGAGCTACCCCACTTCTCCCTAGAAAACCTTACAATGGGCTTTGGCTCACCACAAACCTGGAATCATCTACATTACAATGGTCACTTTGCAGTGCGAATATAAACAGCCTGCAATCAAAAGGTATAAATGAATTCCCCACCAGAAAATGCTGAAGTCTGAATTTAAGAATAAAACTGTTCAGCTTTCATAAGCCGAAGATCTGTCTAGTCTGTATTTTTGCTTCTTGTTGATACTACAAAAAGGAAAAGGAAGCACTGTAAAACCTGAAGGACAAGGAAACCATTGTATGACAACAGAGCTGGAGTTTACCTACTTCTCAATAAAAAAGAAAGGCAAGAAAATATGCTGAAAGTTACTGAATACACAGATTGGAAGGTGCCCAAACCAAGCCCAAGATGGAGCAGATTTCAAACAACCTATTCCTGAGCAACTAGAAGAAAAAGGATGTCAAAACTTGAGGAAGGAAGAACGGGATTTGCTCACACCTCACAGGCTCACCTTCAGAGGTGTTTTTCAAGATGGGGTGTAAAGAACACACCCATTACAGCTCCCTGCTACACCAGTGCTGTTTATGGCAGCTCTAAAACCACACTGTCACAACTCCAGCTGAAGTCTAGAAATTGAGAGAAATCCCTGGTAACGAGACCTTTTTCTTAGATGCTGCAAGGAATACTCAGAATTGGCTAAATACTACCTTTCAATCTTTGAATTAATTTCGGGTTCTGCCCATTTTGTGCCAAAATGCTTTTAACCTTTATAGGGTATGCAATCGCTGCTTGTCACATGGCAAGGTACGAGTTGACACAAGAAAGGACAAGATTGTATGCATGACATTAGGAGCTGTTGGGAGAAAGGTGCAAGAACCAAAGGGACGCTGAAGTTCATTGAAACTCTCTGAAGAATGTCACATGGAGAGCCAATCTGTCAATACCGTGGGGACAGGAGAGAGCAAATGGCACTTCCTAATGTGCTAGGAACTGGGGGTTGCCCCATGGGGGGATGCTCTTCTGGGCTGCTGAGCTCAGCCATTACATGATAGATGTGTTTTAGCTGAACTAGACTCTCCAGATGCCTCAAGGTTGTAACAAGCCCATCAAAGCCTCAGTTTATATTAATCAGCCAATCTTAAATTGGCACACTGCAGCTGCCAACTTGCAAGCACATCCGCCAGTGCTGCCTCGGGGATGGCAAGAGCATGTGGAAGCAAAAACAGCCTCAGCCACGTAATTTTTGTCCATCACCACTAGTCTATCAGAGCTCCAGGCAACCAACTCCTCCTAAGATGAATTCCAGAATGTTTCAGGTCAGACACGGGCAGACACGCATGAATGTGGTCACATAACCACCCTCAGAGCTTGTAGGTTGGAAATGAAGGCACCTACAATGGACATAGTATTGTGCTTAGGCAATTAGTACTGGGGTGGGCTTCTGTATCACAATTTTGGATCTAGCTGTCATTCAGTCCACACAAGACCTGCTATAGACATGAAAGTGATGGGCCAGGAGAGAAAATAACCTTTCTGCTTGCCTGAATATATGTGCATTTCATCTGATAATATTCAAATCTCTTTAGCTACATTATAATGAGGTTAAAGCAAGAAAAATTTCCCCACCTCAAATATTACAAATGTCAGTAATGAGAACAGTAAAAATGTCACCACACGGAGAAAAGAGTGAAATTAGCATATTTAGAGGAGTATTATACCCATGAGTGAAATAATGCAATCAGCTAGCTGCAAGATAAAGCTAATTTGGTTTCCAACAGTTTATCAACAATACACTGCTCCTTTACATTAACAAATTTAACCGATACCATATCCTGCAAACAAGAATAATTCACACAGAATATTACACTGTGTTAATTAAATAGCTGGAATAGAAAAGGTCAGGCCATGACTGAAAGATGCGCATATGGGTTGTGAAGCTATGAAAAGATGGGAGCGATTTCAAATCAAGCAATTAAAATAAATTATTTAAATAATCACTAAGTCAATAATAAATACACTTAGGTATTTCTGAGCCTATTTTGACAACCTCTTTAGTTTGTTGCTGTTTCTCAGAAATTTCTCTTTAGTGTTGACCCAGGAAACAGTCAAAATATCTTGAAACCCATCATAAGATGAGGTGGCTTGGATAAGTTATCAAAGAGTTATCCTGCTTACATTCAAGCTCTCATTTGACTATGCAGATAATATGAGGCATGAGGCAAGTTTTGCAGTTAAAAGGACACCACAAAGCCCCACTTGCCTTATTTCTGGATGGGTTTCCTGCCACTAGAACCATGAAACCACAACAATTACTACAGTTAATTGAAAAATGTTCAAAGAGAGAAGTACTTTTTCACTTTGTTTACTTCTGCAAATAACAGCACTTTGTCTTTGGATGAATGCCACCAAACCACTTAAATTATAGTAGTAACATACCCTTTTTAAATTGAAAGAACATTTTGGCATGGGCTAAACTATGCTGAGGTGGTAATGTATGAAAAAGACTTAGTAAAATCGGGAATTAATCTTATTTGGAGCCCCAAAGCACTACCGGAATATCCATCAGTCAAGAGCAAGTCTGAATCTCACCCTATATTTTTACTGTACTTTTGTCACTACAGCTGTACACAGCAGGCTCAAATTTGAGTTTGCTATCCTATGTCCCCTCATTATTTAATTGTGCGTGAATTTTATTTTTCCTGGGGTATTTCCTAAACTTTTGTAGACAAAATATAATTTTCTTTTGATCATAGTGCTGCTGATTTCAGTTAGCATATACTTCCTTTTTGCACTTTCAGTCTAGGAAGTGGAGCTGTGTGGACTAAACAAAGCACCATGCTTATTATATGTTGAGAAGAATTTCATGGGAGTCTGTGGTTTTGGCTGCAAAACTGTAGGATGAGGGCCACGTGTGAAATTCAGCTGTGCACTGCCCAGCACATCAACAGTTATGACACTGACACTGGACCTAAAACCTCTGTGGGGATCCCACTGTTCAGTTCTCCCCATTTAATTACACGGGTATTTTACGAAGCCAACTTCCAGACTTCGTGACAGAATGCCTAATCAAGACACGCTGAAACACCCTATTTTTTAGGGAAGATGAGGCACTGTGCAGCATACGAGCCATTAATTTTATGACAAGTCCAGATGGCTGATAAACAGATAAATTCTCACATGACCTAATCGAATGAATATATACTTCAATCTATTTAAGCGACAATACTAATGAGCATAGTGTTCCCCACATGATGGTATATTCACCCGAATTATTTTAAAATGGATTTCAGTGCATGTTGTATCTAAACCCTACTATTTTCTTCCTCCCACTTCGGACCACAGTTGATTTGTATTCACCAAAGCAACACGATTTCCTTCTCTCTTTAAAAGGATCGAAACCCGGGGGATGCCCTGCTGCAGCACCTCCCTGCGCGAAGGCACCCCCACTGCGGCGAGGGGCCCGCGGCCGACAGGGACGTGTCGGAGGAGCTGATGCAGACGCTCGGCGGGCCCGCTCACGGCC